>JAECUM010013225.1:0-68587 GCA_016617855.1 Megalonaias nervosa | reverse complement strand
GAGAAATGCCAGCACACAGTACAAATCAAGTATGCAAAACAATTGGTGTGCAAACTTCAAATTCGATGTATATTATAATGTTTCGAAAGTGCAGGCCATGGCCAATATGCCTTATGCAATATGCTCTTTATATTTCGAATTTCTATTCAATATAAAATAATTCAATGGACTAATATAAAGACGTGAAAAACTCTCCAATTAATACTTTTATTCAGTTTACGTGTCTGATACATGGAGCAATCAATGACCATTATTATTTCAGGAGAGCGGTATTTACAAATACTACATTTACTGACTACAATTCCAGAGTAAACTGAAATGTATCACTTATGTTAATTAATTAAAGCTTGATTGATTTGTAAAGTATTCTAAATAATCCTTCTACATGAAGGCAGCTGCATATGCATATATAAATACGCCTTGAAAAACGTGCCACGGTTTCAGTCATGAAAGTCTCTTCGTCCCTCACTTTCTCGTGACAGACCCTATACAATAATATACTGATGGATGCAGTTCTAAATTTCTAATAAGACATATAGCTCCGTTCAATAGAATCTTAAAACTTATGGTTCAGTACAGTATCAAACCACGACACAATAATCGTTTCATAAAAAGTACTTGTCAAGGTTACTGATCTCACGTAGGTAAAGCTAAATAGAAAGAATATAATTTTCTGTGTTTTAATCAAGTTTTGGAACATTGCCTAAATTTCAGCAACTGGAGTGGCAAAGAGAATAGACATCTTTTCCAGACATATGAGTGGCACTGTAAAGGGCCTTTTGTTTTCTTCTAAGTTCTCTCCTCCCTTCTTCTCCACCAGCTCCTCATCTTGTCCAATACAGTTTTATTCTTCTTTCTCCCATTCTCCATCTTCTCCTTCTCATTCTCCTCCTCCTCTCTTTATCTTTTTCTCATTTTCTTCCTCTTTCATTAACTTATCATTATTGTCTTTGATCTGCTCCTTTTCCTCTTTTCCCTTTTTATTAGCTCTCTTAACATTTCTTTGGCTTTCCTTAAGTTAATGATTTCCATCTTGACTCTCCTGGTACTATAAATGCCTGTCTTCAGCTTTGCTAGCATCTCTTCCACAATAGCTAGATCGCCTACCACCTCTTGCAACTTCTGCATTTTATCTATTTGGTTACTCGCCATCGCTGACCATTCAATGATGAATGGTCCGATTAGTCAACTCAAAAAATTATATTCGCATATGGAAACTAATACGTTCGCGACTGGTTTACTCCCGAGTGTCGGGAAAATTAATCGGGGTTTGCAGGAATGGTGCCGCTACAAACCCACGTTAATGCGCGATGGTCGCGCTTCTTACTTGGTGTCTGACAGAGGAAAAGGAGGAAAGGGACCCAACAAAGGACGCAAACGTAATAGCCATTGATGTCGTGCACGCCCCAAAACGCCAGACGTCACTTATTTGTCAAATTCAGTCCGGTTGTACTAATGGACAAACTGTAAAGCCAATAATGTGTAAGCCACCTTTACAATTAACCAAATAAAATGAGTTTGAAAATTTCGTTGTTAATATAAGTCAAAGTTGGAATTTAGTGTACAAAGTGTACACAAAATTGTCTAAAATATGCCAATCAGCTAAGTCAAAGCCACTCATAATTTGTATCACTCATAATAAATAAACAGATAAAAATTTTGATGGTGGAATCAAAGGGCCAAATTTAAAATACAGCACAGAGATATTATCGCAAGAGGTTTTCAAGCCAAAATGAAAACCTATACATTCACCTGGGAAATTGAAAGTTTTCTGAGCCGATTCAATTCGAATCCATGGACGTCGAGTCTATCTCCGAGTTGGTCTACACTGGAACGGGCTGGCTTGTCCGTTGTCTTCGGCTAGTCACCCAGATACCGCCAACGAAGTCCGCCATTTTTATTTTCCCGCTCCAGTCCTGAACATTCCGGCCAATGTTAATATTGACTATTGTACGCCAGTCGCACTTCTTGATATTTCTTTCCGCTAGGTGGGTAGGTAAGTCCTGGGTTGGTAGTTGCGTCCCCGTGGGCTGCGTAGCACAAACACGCTTCTTTTTCTTCTATTTTGTTAGTTAATCATTTCCCATGTGCTGCTCACTCGTTTCACTCCCTGCTCCACCTCGCGGTTGTTACATCCTCCACTTCCCTATGCGGCAACGCTGGCTTGGCGCCCCGATGTTGCTGGCTCGACGTCATTCTTTTTTTTTTGGGGGGGGGCACCAGACAGATTCCCCTCCCCCTACTTATCCAAAAAAATAAAGGTTTTTATGTTTAGATGTATCCCCCTCAGAGGTGTTGCAAGTGTATTTATTTTAAGCAGAATTTTGATCCCAATTTTGTGTGGGGTATTCTTTTTTTCCCTAGTGTTATCTAAAAGATGAATTCCCCTCTCTGGTTTAAAGCACCAGTTTGGAAAACATCATCTTTATTTTCAGTGACCTTTGCCAAAGGGTCCCTATGTCCTGTGTATGTTACCTGTGTAGTGCTATAATGTATGTATGCTATAGATATTTTTGTAAGGACGGCATAATAATCACATTCTTTCAGAGTTTCTCTACGAATGAAAATTATTTATTTCAGTACTAAATTTATATTTGATCATTTGCAAATTTAGAATTTTGTATAAGAAACGGTGTACTAATTTCAATTTGTATTAAAGAAAATAAAGCCTGGTGTTTTAGTGAGTGCAACATTGTGTGTCGTTTCTTATTTTGATTAACTTAAATAAAAGAGGTTGGTAATAGAACCAGTCTGTAAGGAACCACATGTTTTTATATATTAGGTAACATGCTTCTCCTTACGAGACATAGCCTTACCCCAAATCAACTCCACTATTTAGAAAGTCCAAATACAAAAGTCCAAATGGGATTGCATATTTATGTAAGTTTTGATAGTCCTTTTCTGATTTTAGTTTTTCCTGGAATCCATTTACATAAAGAAGAGCCCCTTGTATTTATGTTTGTTTGTCCATTTTCTGCACATGTCTTTTTCGGAGGCTCTTCCACCGACCTTCCCACTTCGCATAGCGCCTTGTGGTATAGCCCGGTGGCGTTTCTGTCTCCTACTTCATCCATGTGCAGATACCCTGTCCAAATTTTTTGAATTAAGAGAAAGTTTATTTTCTAATTATATTAGTATAGGATTCCAGTTTTATATTGTTGATTAGTAGGTGAATATATATATATATATATATATATATATATATATATATATATATATATATATATATATATATATATATATATATTATGAAAACATTTTTAAAAGGGATGGGTCATTTCCGTATCGTAATAATTTGTCCACATTTCCTCATAGTATCTATTATAAAGTTAGTTAATCCGAAAAAGGTTTTTTTGTCTAATTTCACGTCTAAATATGATATTCGATTTCGCTGATATTTGATAGTTTTAAGTTTTGCTATTGAAGCAATAATACTGTCTCTTGTCTTTTTATTATTTCTACATTCTAACATTACATGTGTCTTTGTAAAGCTATATGCTTTACATAAAGGACACTTTGGAATTATTTTTATCATGCCTTTTCTTTTTGCTACTTCCCCAATGAGCCAAACGTCGTGAAGGTATTTAAAGATGATACTTTGAATTTTTAAAGATTTTATATTTGCCCAATTTGACTATGAAATGTCCCAATCTACCCCCCCAGTTTTCCCTTTCTACTTTACATCTTTGATTTTTTGTATAAAATTCCCTAAACCTCCTCGTTTGCTTTCCCGATATAAAGTTTCTTTCTCGATGTAATGGAATTTAAAATTCCATATATAGTTAATTATATCTTTATCTATTTTGTTTAGCACTTTGTGGTGTAAGTCTAGAGATTTTAAAAGGTAATTTATGTTTGAATAAAAGTAACTTTTTGCAGCTTGTGCACGCTCCATTATACACAATGGCGTTTGTGCCCAGATTTCAATATTCTTATCTACTTTCTTTTTTAGATTTTGTAAGTATTTTATCTCCTCATTTTTGCCAAAGTATATGCCTAAGGCTTTAACCCTCTCTTTTATCAAGTGGGGTGGGAGCCCAGGGTGGTTCCTTCTCCAGTTACCTATTTTTAATATTTCAGTTTTTTCATGATTAATTTTGTACCCAGAGGCTTTACCGAAGTTTTCATATTCCTTCTCCAAGTGTTTAAAGGAATTTGGGTCACTTATAAAGTTTGTACAGTCGTCAGCATGTTGGAGCATTTTGAATTCTTCTTTCAAATTTGGGATCTTAATTCCTTCTATGGGTTTATTAGTTCTTATTTTTATGCTTAGTATTTCAATCGCTATTACGTATAATAGCATTGATAGAGGACAGCCTTGTCTGACTGATCTCTGTATCTCAAATGTTGCCGTAATACCACCATTTACCTGTACTCTAGCATTTATATCTCTATACAGGATTTCAGTCCATTTACGGAAGTTTTCTCCGAAGCCAAATTTTACAAGTACTTGTTGTATATAGTTGTGTTCAACTCTGTCAAAAGCTTTTTCTTGGTCGAGAAGCACCATGGCGCCTCTCTGACCTGATTCTTTTATAAATTCAATTATTGTCCTGATGTTTAAGACATTGTTCTGGATAACATTTCCAGTAGCACCACACGTTTGGTTTTTATTTATTATTGTGTTCATACATTTTTTAATTCTAGTGGCTAGTAATTTACTTAAAATCTTGTAATCGTTGTTTAGGAGGGAGATGGGCCTCCAATTTTTAGGTCTTTTTTGTCTCACTTCCCATTGTATATTAATATAATCAAACCTTCCCTCATCGTGTCTGTCATTTTACTATTTTTTAACAATATGTTAATGTATAAAGATTCCAAGATTGGCGCTAACTCACGTTGGAATTTTTTATAAAATTCCCCCGTGAGTCCATCTCTTCCTGGTGACTTCCCTTTGGCTAGGGAGTTGATAGTTTTTATGATCTCTTCTGTAAAAATAAAGTCATCGCATAAGTCTTTATGTACTGATGTAATTTTTTCACATTTAATATCTTTTAAATATAAATTTATTGTGTCCCCACTTATACTTTGGGTTTTATATAGGTTACTATAAAAAGAGTTAATTTTCCCCAGAATTTATCATTTCTTATTTAAAATATTCCCTTCCTCATCAATTAGTGTATTAAGGTTTTTCTCCTCCCCTCTTCTAAATTCTTCCCTTTTAAATAAAGCCCTGGCTTTAGTGTATAATCCTGAAAATTTCCCTGCCCTAATTTCTACTCCCTTATTTTCTTGTTCCCTAATCTCTTTTAATTTATCTTGCAAAAGAATTTGCTTTTCCTTCTCTTATGTTCTTTTAAGTTGTGACATTATCTCCTCTTTCTCTTTTTTCCTCAATTCGCTTATTCTTTTGCTATAGTTTACGGCTATATTTTTAATTTTCTTTTTAAAATTATCCCATTGAATTAAAATATCTTTCTCTTCTACTAAAAACATCCTATTTATTAAATCCTTTACTTCTTTTATAAATTCTTCATTTTCTAAAAGTCTATTGTTAATTTTCCATGTACCCTTACCCCATTTAGTTCTATGTTTTGTTTTAACCTTTAATTCAATTAATTTGTGATCTGATATCTTAAAATCTATAATGTTAGCATCTACATAAAGCCCTTTATTAAAAAAAAAATTCCCGTAAAATTTATCTAGTCTACTTACTAGTCCGTTTTTATACTCATAAGTAAATTCCGTACGAAGTAAATTTAATATCCTGTATATATCGTCAAGTTTGTGTTTTTTTAAAAATTCCAACATAGTTTTCCTAAAAATTATATCATTTGAAGTCAGATTCCCTATTCTATCTATATTATAAATTACCCAATTAAAATCCCCTCCTATCACCAATTCTTCCATAGAAAATTCACTTATATATTTATCAAATTTTTCAATAAAATCAGGTTTTTTGTATTTATTGGCCAATGAAAGAATGAATGAATGATGATGATAGGATTGACCAACGCTACGATGTTTATATCTCAAACACGGACGTGAAGGAAAACATCCCCTCATACCAATTACAGATATCACATATCAAGTAAGAAAAAAAAAATATCAGCACTGACGGAAAAGAAACTATTTACATAGATTTTACAATCCAACTCACTAATACCAACTATATACATTATACTCCATATCAGCGCATAGTAAAGAAGGTAAGGTTTTATCAAAAATAGACATACAGAAGCCTTCGTTTACAATCAATAAATCCTACCACACACACACACACACACACACACACACACACACGCACACACAGACACAAAGACACACACACCAGCAAAGTGAGTCACCGTTTATAGCCACACTACTCCACTTTCACACAAAACAAAGACTCATTAGTGTAAGGACAAGAGTTTTATTAAGGGAAAAAAGACACACACATACACACACACGTACTGATCTCTATTATGTTACTGGACGACTTAGGAAATGATGGCCAGAATGACTGACTGACTTTTAATTATGATCGCCTTCGTCTATTCGGGTATGTGCGACTCATTAATTCCCACACCGTGGTATCTTTAGTTATTCGCACGGGGTGGGAGGGAATCAGTGCCTCACCCCCGCGCGCTTTCAAGTGAACACCGCTCACTCGTCAGTTTGGTCCAGCTGGGGCAACGGAGGAGAGGAAAAGAAGAGAAGCCCCAAAACTCCACAGGCGACGATCCACACCCATTGATATTAATTTTGCCCCCTGTTCGAAATGTAAATTTCGTCGTCTTGCGGGAATTTTGAATCAGTGCTAATTGGCTCTCTGTGTTCTGTATGGTTCCCTAACCTTACTTTGACATCCGCGCTGTCGATATGTTGAGCTGCATCTGTTATAATTGGCATGGCTTTATACTTTTTTTTTTTTATAAGGTTTAAGTTTTAAATTGATTGTTACTAATCGTATCTCCTTGTGAGACCGGGCCTGATGGTTTTGGATTTTAACCACTTTATATTTACGAATTTTTTAGACCAGGGATATTTGGGTTGTGCCAATATTGCCACGTATAGGTCTTTTCTTTTGTATTATATTTTAGTCTATATTGTGCTGTGGTCCTGATGGTTTGGGCTGTTAACCCCTTATATTTCGTTAATTTGGGACTATTTCTACCTTATTATTCCTAACTATTTCACGTATCCTATTTTTGTCGTCAGGTACTGGTGCCAAGCCAAAACGGGAACACTGCCAGGCAAAATAAACAACAGATATCACTACGAGAAAAGACAAAAACCCAAAACAAGATGAGGCCAGACCAAGATAGATCCAGTTACTCATCAGCAAGTAGACGTGATCAACTATGTGGCCGACCAATTTGATGTTTGGGGTTTTACGTACCTACTACAAAATGCTAACGCAACCATCTACTATACTGATACACTCCGAACAATAATAGAGCCCCGACCACCCACAATCTACTATGATGGATCTCTATGGAAAAATCATTAAAAAAATGAAGAGATGCAAAAGAATCCACCATATACATCAGCACCCGAGGAGAAGAAGTTTACGACTGCCCAATACCAATTCTGGCTATGCTGATGAACGAGCTTCTAAAATTCCACGGAGTCCAGTCACATCCAATTCTAAAACACCATCATTGGAAACTTTTGGTCTTGGGAGACCTATGCGGTATTGAAGGATACAAAGGACGGAAAAGGGATAGCTTCAGCCGTCCAAAAGATATACAGCCTTTCCTGTACTCGTTTTCTGAGTTGTACCCTCAGCGCTTCTTAGGGCTATCACATATTGCCATTTCTTAAGAGATTTCAATTTGGCTTGAAGTTCCGACTCGATAATACTATTTGATAACCTAATACGATCCTTTGACCACCTTTCTAAATTAAAACCACAGTCTTAACTTGACAATCAAAATTTTTTAATGGTTTCCCAGACTTGTTCTGTTGGCTTAAATAAGAAATATGTACACTATGTACTTTTAAAATAATATTTACGCTAGGAAAAATTTTAAACTAAATTCGTGACTCTAATTGCAACTGTGGCTAACACAAAATTGGAAATCGGAATTACCCACTATATAGACAACTGGGTTGAATTTGGTAGTATTCTTTTGGGCTTTTCAGGTACGTTCCGGCTGGCGTTTGATGTCTTGATGTATCATTCTGGGTCCCTCTCCTCCTTGCCAACTCCGACATTAAAAGACGAGTTTGTGGGCCGATTCCCACTCGTCTATAAATCAGGTGCCCCGAAGAGCGTGTAAGCACGGAACGGAGGTGACGTCATATGAGCAGTGTTCAATGTTCAATCCAACTAGACGTCTTATCTTGCAATAAACAGAGATTTATTTACACTGAGCGTGTGCTAGGCCTATTCCCACTCATGATAGCCCTACATACAGGTCGTTTATTGTACCACGACCTGTTGGCTGAACCAAATAGAACTCTCTGAGTGGCTAAATGTCATGGGGGATGAGGCACGTTTGTCCTTTCCCCTCGAATAATTAATTAACCCTCGTATGAGGGCATTAAATGGTCGCGCATACCTTATAGGCGCATGCGACCTTAATACAACAGTCAGTCAGTCTGGCCATCCATTGTTGACTCGTCAAACCGTGAAGATGACTTCCAAATTAGCCAATTCTGAACGATGCCCACGTAAATTTACATCGTGTCATTCAAAACCTGAGATAGAAAATGTGAGGATGATTAAGCCAGCACAAGACCTCATAGAAAAAGTGTTTAGAGAAGAAATCAAAAAGGAGCAAGAAAAGTGGACAGAAAAATACAGACTTCGGAAACAACAGCAGAGAGAGCAACAGCAGCATCAACAACAACAACAACAGCAACAACAGGAGCCAGAAAGAGGCTTTGTGGACAGCTGTGCGGACACAAAAGAGTTCCCCTTCTCTTTCCGCAGAAGCAAGTTGTATCAAGTAGGAAAGCCTGCATCGAGACGGGGACATAATCCTAGACGTTAAGAGAGATTGCCAAAACCTCTAACAAACACAACACCCCTTTCATGGCTACCCTGCAAAAATCTAGAAAAGATACATTATTCTATTGCCAAATTGGTGTATTTGTGTGTTGGTATGTTAGTGTGATTGTAGGTCAATGAATAGAAGTGTGTCTATAAACACTTCGTTTCCCTGGCTTGTAGTATGTGTTTGTTTTAGGGTGTATGTATGGATGGTGCTAAAGAGCGTTTGTAGGTAAAAAAGTGGAAGTGAGTGTTTCTTTTAGGTATTGTTAGTTTTTGTGTAAGGTGGTGTTTTCCTTCATGTCTATGCATCAGGTATATAAATCGGTGCGGTCGTCAGTCTTTCTACTCATCGTTGACTGATCAAGATCAAAGAAAATGAGTAGAATCGCAAGATTGCTTGAGCTGCAGATGCACTTGGGATATGCCCGTCGTCTCCTGGACGAGCTAGCCATGGAAGCAATTGAGGAAGAGGGGAAAATAGAAGTGGAGGTGGAGAAGAAAAAGAAGAAAGAAGGAGAAAATAAAGAAAGGATCCTGCCTCACCTGATGATAAGTCAGAGCTGCGAGGTGAAGCCTGTGGTGAGGACACCACCATCACAGAGCCAAACACCACAACTGCTACCACCACCGAGAGTCACTGTCCTCCAGATAGAAAACTGGGATGATGAGTTCGAGAGGCAGCGGCGAGTGTGGGAGCCTGTACGGTCACAACATCCGCAAGGACAAAGAAGAAGAAGGAAGGAACACGTCTTTAGAATTCAACAAACAGAGGACTGACATTCTGAAGCCACTCAAGCCCCCTGTGCTGCTCCCACTTTTACCGTGGATTGAGAAAATCATTGGAGCCGTCATTGTGTGTGTGGTGTCTGACCTGTGAGATACAGGCATTGACCAGGTGTATCTGGAGCTTACAAAACAGCCTTTCTCAGGGCTAACCAGATCTCTAGAAAGAGAAACTGATCAAGTTGTCAAAACTTTTTAGTGTTTGTTGGTAATGTGTGTGTGTGTGTGAGTGTGTGTGTATGTGTGTGTCTTTTCTCCCTTAACAAAACCCTTGTCCTTAGACTAATGAGTCTTTGTTTTGTGTAAAAGTGGAGTAGTGTGACTATAAACAGTGACTCACTTTGCTGGTGTGTGTGTCTTTGTGTGTGTGTGTGTGTGTGTGTGTGTGTGTGTGTGTGTGTGTGTGTGTTTGGTAGGATTTATTGATTGTAAAGGATGGCGTCTGTATGTCTATTTTTGATAAAACCTTACGTTCTTAAGGTTAATGGCCCAAACCATCAGGCCCACCGCACCATATAGACTAAAATATCATACAAAAGAAAAGACCTATACGTGGCAATATTGGCACAACCCAAATATCCCTTGTCTAAAAAATTTGTAAATATAAGTTGGTTAAAATCCAAAACCATCAGGCCCGGTCTCACAAGGAGATACGATTGGTAACAATCAATATAAAACTTAAACCTTATAAAAATAAAGTAAAAAGCCATGCCAATTATAACAGATGCAGCTCAACATATCGACAGCGCAGATGTCAAAGTAAGGTTAGGGAACCATACATAACACAGAGAGCCAATTAGCACTGATTCAAAATTGCCGCAAGACGACGAAATTTACATTTCGAACAGGGGGCAAAATTAATATCAATGGGTGTGGATCGTCGCCTGTGGAGTTTTGGGGCTTCTCTTCTTTTCCTCTCCTCCGTTGCCCCAGCTGGACCAAACTGACGAGTGAGCGGTGTTCACTTGAAAGCGCGCGGGGGTGAGGCACTGATTCCCTCCCACCCCGTGAGAATAACTAAAGATACCACGGTGTGGGAATTAACGAGTCGCACATACCCGAATAGGCGAAGGCGATCATAATTAAAAGTCAGTCAGTCATTCTGGCCATCATTTCCTAAGTCGTCGAGTAACATAATAGAGATCAATACATGTATGTGTATGTGTGTGTCTTTTTCCCTTAATAAAACTCTTGTCCTTACACTAATGAGTCTTTGTTTTGTGTGAAAGTGGAGTAGAGTGACTATAAACAGTGAATCACTTTGCTGGTGTGTGTGTCTTTGTGTGTGTTTGTGTGTGTGTGTGTGTGTGTGTTTGGTAGGAGTTATTGATTGTAAACGAAGGCTTCTGTATGCCTATTTTTGATAACACCTTACTTTCTTCACTATGTGTTGGTATGGAGTATAATGTATATGGTTGGTATTAGTGAGTTGGATTGTAAAAAATGTGTAAATAGTTTCTTTCACGTCAGTGCTGATATTTTTTTGGCTTACTTGGTATATGGTATACGACAAAACAGATGAAAAGGATTCACACACAAGATTTGCAAGAAGATATCGCCGAAATCGAGATTCTAAGACAAAATTAACAACCAACATTGCAAGGTCACAGCTGCAGCAGCAGGAAGCCTCTCCCCAGAACAAAGGAACAAAGGAACAAAGGAAAACTAACCACGGACTGGACAGACTACACATTACGCACACTGCACAAGGTAAATAAATCATTTAAACATTTATTTTTAACAACATTTAACTAACAATATAGGATGTAGCTTTATAACCACACAACTTAACGCTAACATGTAATAATAATACATTAAAATGTTAACAATCCCATAATAAGATTAACTGGTTACAATTAGTATCACTAAAGAACATACACCCTCAAAACAAGTAATAACATAACAAAACTCGCAGTATGATCTAAAACGGAACAAGAACCCAAACAACCTTGTTTTTAACTCTGATACTCGTACAACAATGGCGTAAAACGGATTGAAACTCTCCAGTGCAACAACCAATCAGAATCGTCAAAACAGACGCACAATATCCCGCCTGATAGACCCAAACAATCAAAACATTTCAATAAATTATGTCTCAATCCTCCAAATGGCGATACTAGTCGAGCTGGCAATGACACAAAAACGGATTGAAATTCACCAGTTTGACAACCAATCAAAATTGACCTTACAAACGTAACATCTCCCCACAGGTAAACCCAAACTATAGAAACTTTCCAATCCCTTTTGTTTCAATCCCCCAAATTACAGTATTAGATGAGGTGTCGACGACACAAAAACGGATTGAAATTCAACAGTCCAACAGCCAACCAAATTCGACCTTACAAACGCAGCATCTCCCACCGGAGATACCAAACAATTAAAACATTTCAATCCCTTATGTTTCAATCCTCCAAATAGCAATACTTATAGAACTAACAAATAAATTGGATTGACCAATGGATGCAGGGGACAACAAACAGGTGCTAGGGAAAACAGACTAGCAAATACCTGGGTGGGATCTTGATATCGGCAAGCCCATGCCGAGCAAAGATTTCCCAGTATGATCACCATCACATATATCTTATATATATATATATATATATATATATATATATATATATATATATATATATATATATATATATATATATATATACTTTATTATTATCTAACTAATTCTTACTCCAAATATACTTATTACTAAACCACACACCTCAACTATAACTTGTCTTACCAATACATTAAAATTGTAAACAAACTCATAACGACATTAATTAAGTACAATTACTATCACTAAAGAAAATTACATCCTTTGAACCCATATTACCGTAACAAAACTCGCTATGTAATCCAAAACGACCAAGAAACCAAAAGCAACTTATCAACCTAAAATTGCATTCTAAAAACAGAGCTACAACAAAGGTACAAAACAGATTGAAATTCCGCAGTCAAACAACCAACCAAAATCTACCTTACAAACACAACATCCCCCGCATAGTAAACCCAAACAACTGAAACATTTCAATCCCTTAGGTTTCTAGCCTCCAGATTGCAATATTAATTGAGATAGCGACGACTAAAAAACAGATTGAAATTCACCAGTCCAACAACCAATCAAAATCGCCCTTACAAACGTAACATCTCCCGCCTAATAAATCCAAACCATTTAAACATCTCAATCCACTACGTTTTCAATCCTCCTAATTGAGCAGCATAGAGGGTGAACAGACCTTTTTGCTTGAGACATTATTTATGAAAAAATAAGCCTTCCTACGAAAAGAAAATCTTAAAGTCAACAATAAAAAACCACAACCTCTAACTGACCATGAGATTTCTCTAATTGAGTTAGCTCATTTTGTTACTTTCTCTGACGCTCGTTTTTATTTTTAGGAATTTATCGTTTACGCGCTGGTCACTCAACGTTGGTCGTTCGCCCTCTCTGCTGCTGTAATTAACCGAAGATTTTATCCAGACCTATACGATATCTAGATCTTGGGCCATGTAAATTTATTGTTATAAATCCGAACGGAAAAGCTTGTGCTTTTGAAAAGAAGTTTCTAAATTTAATCATATCCATATCCCTGAACACCAAGTATAATAAATATTTTGTAAAGTATAATTATCTACTCCATTAAACACAATTAAAATATTGCAATTATCTCTGATCACTTTTGGAGTTTGCGTGCATTTCTGAGTTAAATAAATTACGTCTGTATTTTTGTGACGGCCTCGCGAAAATATCCGAGCTGGATTGGATTGTTTATCCAGCATTACAGCATCGTTTACTACGAGATTATTGATACATCCATCAAGATCGTCTATGGATGGAGCTTCATCGATATTGGTAATAAAATCAATAGCATCATTATCAGGACACGTCAGCGACTTTGCATTTTCATTAAAATCTTTAAGTACTTCGTAACATCGTTGATCATCTACAGATGGTGCTACTAAATATAATTTATCCCACTTGAGCCATCGCATTATCAGATTAAGTAATAATTGCGTTTTACCAGACCCAAATGGGCCAAGTATAATTGCTCTGATGGAATTTGGTAGCGCTGGATGATGTTTGACTGGCTCTTGTTTTCGTGTCGCTGAGAAGTCAATTATATCCATATAATAATAATATGGATTTATATTGTGTTCGATGTAGAGCGCATACTCATACCACTGGATTAACGACAATAATAACAAAAAATAACAGGCACGCACTTACAGGCTGGTGTGTGAAATGTGGTACAAAAAAATACAAATTTATTTCATTAAAGACAGGTGGAGATATCGCTGCTTTGTTAGGTAAATTACCAGGAGCTGCATGGGCAAAAGTATCCTGGTGAGAAACATTTACCTGGATATAATTATTGTGGTCCTGGAACTCTTCTCGATATCCGACTCGATAACCAAGACCAACCAAAACCTGGAGAGTATCCAATGAACACAATTGATCAAGCGTGTCACATTCATGATGTCGCGTATAAAAGTCAAGACTTACCACAACGACATCTCGCCGATATAAAATTAATTCATGCCATAAATAATGTAAAAGATAAATCACTTCGAGAAAGATTAGCTGCTTTTCTGACAAAAGCTGGTATGAAAGGTAAAATAATGTTAGGGGCTGGTAATTAATCAACTGATTATTACCATAATAATGGAATCTGTTTATTATAGCCCAAGAGGATATTGGAGAGGTAAAGCAGCGATTAGTGAACTTGCTGAAGCAGCAAAAGTCTCACGTGATGTTGCTGCAGCGTAGTTAGCACGACAGGCAATATGGCAAATTTATCTACCACTACCTAAAAAATCAGTATGCACATTTTGATGTCAGTACCCCTAATGAAGTTCATCAAGCAGATATTTTGTTTTTACCACACGATACCATTAAAATTGGCAAACGTCAATACACATACAGATACGCGTTAACCGTCGTTGACGTTGCGAGTAGATATAAAGAAGCAGAACCACTATCAACTAAAACAGCAACTGAAGTTGCATCTGCGTTTGAAGGCATTTATCAGCGTGGTGGTCTACGATGGCCACAACTGCTACAGGTTGATCCTGGCAAAGAATTTCTTGGTGCAGTATCATCGTTGATGAAGCGACATAACGTTAAAATCAGACGAGGACACACAGAAATTCATCGTGATCAGGCAATTGTTAAACGATTTAATCGAACATTTGCTGAGCGGTTATTTGGATACCAATACGCGATTGAAATATCTGCTGACTTTAAATCCACGGAGAGATCTCGTGAATGGGTTGCAAGGTTACCAAGTGTGATAGCTGCGTTAAACAACGAAATCACTCGTGCAACTTCTATGAAACCTTCTAATGCAATCACAAAAAATATATACCAATACAACGTAAATCTTCCTCTCAACCAGTACTAGGTAATGTTACCGTAAGATATTTATATGAACCTGGTGAACTTGAAGGAGGTAGAAAAAGAGCAACTGATCCTATCTAAAGTGTGACTACACACAAAATTTCTAGCGTGGTAAGGTCTACAGGTAGACCTGCAATCTACAGATTAGATTCAACTGCTCCTCAGCGTGGATTTGTACGCGAACAATTACAAATAATTCCTACGGATACACAATTACCACCGCGTTCACTTTTGTAAACTTGCACAGCGTCCAGCGCCCCGACGTCGATTACATTCAAGACAGGTCAGCATCACATTTTCGCGTGTGTGACCAAGACTACTATTAATTCTATCAACGGTAAATTGTCCTGCATTATTACTCGAATACTGCCACAGCATATTACAATTACAACTTGCACAATGATTATTCTGTTGTTGTTTTAGTTTAATAATAAATTCAGCATCAATATTAAAATCGTGATTATTTTTTTTTTGTCACATTGCTTATAACTCGCTAATTTTTTATTGATATCGACAAAATTGTCAGGAATCTCTTCGGTTATTACGCAATCCATGATAACCCGGCCCAGTTGAGATATTCTTCTGACTCGAGACACTGCTAGATAAACTAAATTTGACCACTCAATACGATCATCGACAATCCAAATATTTGTATCGGTAATAGTTAATCCCTGTGACGAGTGAATCGTTATTGCGTATCCTAACGTCCACGGCGATTTATCCATGCTTAACGCGCTCTCAACAACATCAACTACAACTAAAACAATATCATTTAACACAAGATTTTGTATTCCACCACGAGGAATCTCAACATCAATATTCTGTCGTCCAATATCTGCTGGGCGATAACACAAAGGTACAGGTAGATTTGAAAATTTTTCTTTATGTAACGTAAATAATTGTTGTTGAAGTGTATCGCGAACTATTTTTCTACTTGCAACTATCAAATCAACAGGTCTCCATAAAGTCCAAAAATTATTCATAGAAGTTTCTGGAATTACTTTACGCATTATCTCACACTGTATTTTATCTGGTTGTAGTCTTATTCACTTTTTAAACTCTTTTAGTGGTTTATCAATAGCTCTATGGTCATCAGTTATTTCTTCGTAATAATCTACAAATGTTTTCAGCCACTCATGTGGAGACGATCCAATGAAAGGTGGCGGTTGACCATGATCGCCACACATTATCACAGCAGTATTCTTCAATAACAGCCAATCAAGAAATATTTTTAATACCTCTAGCGACACCGTGCATATCTCGTCCCAGATAATAATTTTAGGAATATATTTCTCACCCATCCGCGATGGAGTCCATGCGTCTCCGCACCATCTAAAGAAACTATGATATGTACACGATTTTGCTCCTCGTTCTTTTATTTCCCTGGCGAGTTTATGTGTCGGTGTCAAAACAATCATATCAGAACAATTACTAAATAATTCAATCGCGCGTGTTGTTTTACCTGAACCACCACACCCATTAAGATAAATGGTTTTATATCTAGCTGCAGGATCACATACAGATGGTGCCGATGACAATCTTGGTATTTGATTATTCTTGTAATATGTTTTCGCAATTTCAACATCGGCAGATTCAGAATAACTAATTATATCTTCACGTTTTATTCTCCATTCGCCCCATGATGCATGATTGTTAATATGTAATTGTTTTAACGAATCCGCATAGTTTTTATTTATATAAAATGAATCTGTCGCGACTCTGACTTCATGACGAGGAAATCTGTTTGTCATTGATAATAAATGTATCGAAACATACGCTAGCATCGAAGATCTTAAATGAGTAAACTGCGGTGACTCGCCATCAGTAGAGCTCACAATTGTACCTAATTTAGTTCCGTCTGATAAATAAGCATTACTTCGACTTATAAATGTGTTTTTCTCCGTTGTATCAGCAGTTATAAAATCGAGTTCAGCATCGTCCATGATTAATCTTGTACACGCTCGTTTATGATCATATGATCCTCCTTGCGTAAATTTACCGATTATTATTCTGCCGAGATCTTTTGCAAATTTCTCATCACTTTCTCTCCTGCATTCACGTATATTATTAGTAATTTTAACAATATCATCTTCAGGATTAGGAAAATCTCTTCTGGCATCATTAAATACATCCGGTTCTGGCAACCAAACTTGCTTCTGCACGCGGTATGATATAATTGCTTCACTCACGCTCAACGACATTAAAATTTCAGCATCAAGCATATACTTTATTAGTACTATTGGAGCCCAACGTCGCTCTGAAAAATGTCTTCCAAACCACGCATAAACAATTGGATGGAGATCCTCGTAAAACTCGAACGACTCTATACAGGCGAATCCGGTTAAATCAAAAGGTAAGGGTCCGTTTATCGCTACTCTGGTCATCTCGTGTGTCGGATGTCCAAATCTCTTAAAGTATTCAGAACATTCTCCGTATCCAAGAAAACTTCCAGGATAACATGCTACCATATCAACTGAGATAACGTCATTATAATCGTATTTAGTATTCCACAATCCACCATGTCCGTATTCGATACAACTTTTCTGGACATCTTCAAGAAATTCCAATCGTGTCGGTTTCCATGAATTTTTCTCCTGAGCAGCGTGAGCAGCAACTGATGGAACGGTGAAACAGTTATTAAGTAATTGTTCAACCTTAATATCATCAGAGGTATATTTTAATGCAAGATTTTTCATTTCTTCGTGGAGAGATTCTGTACGATAAATATCACCAATAGACCGTACAAACTGATCATGAAAATCATGTTCCGAACTCTGAAACAGCCAAACAGATACAGGGTCAATTTTACGGATATTTCTGATAGCATCAAATACATGACCATTATAAAATTTAACCGTTCTATCTCGTGGAAATATTGTTACTGCCACAGTCCATGCATGTGCGTTATGATCAATAATATCTATCGAAGCTCCTCTTGATTTATATTTTGGTTTGTACAAAATCTCTCCGGTTGAAGTCATCACTGTTATTGGGAATTTTAGTTTCTTTCCCAGCTCAGCAACGTCGCTGATAGACGCTCCGGTATCTTTAACTGTTTCTGCCCAAGTATTTTTTTTTTGCGTCGTAAATCCGTTAAACCGTTTCCGCGTATCGCGTTTGTGAAGTGTTCTGCAACCCGTTCAGCTACACAATTTATTCTTGACAAAGTCAAGGACGATAATTTCATAGGTTTGAGATCCCCAACGTTAGGTTTATTATTTAACGGATATACCGCGTACACAACCGCAGTCACAGGATATGCTCGTTCGTAATATGGTTTGTCAATACCAGTAAGTATTCCTAGTCTGGAATTTTTACTAAGAACAATCTTATTTCCTGACTGCATATGGACAGAATCGCGTTTGTCACTAATAATCCAAGTGTCATCGTCCGTCTTTACAATAAATTTTATTAAAATAAAATATTTCTGAACAAGGTAGTCAATAATCTCTTTTCCTCGTTTGTCATTCATTACATTAACAGTATTTTCAATTCTGAATGTCGACCACACATGAGCCGCACCATCGTCGCGAAATTCCTTTTTGGCTTCACGGATACGTTTTGCTATATCTTTATTCGTTAAAGCTAGATCTTGCATCGAAGAACTAAATTTATATTTCGGCAGTCTGTCAAGATCAAATCTAGCTCCCGCCGAAACGGCGAAATGTTCAATTGCGGATAATTCCTGCATTATTATAATTAAGACAAATATGTATTTAGATTGAATTTGAATCTCTTGTATATGATTCAAACAAAGAATCGATGCCATTGGCTTATGACCGGATATACTTCTCCTTGTAACAAAGCATGCGTAAACGAATTCTGCGGCTACCACATGCCATGTGTTAGACAAGGTCGTTTAGGACCAAAACCGTGTGTGCGGTGTGGTGTTGGAGTCAGAGGAAAAACCCAGCTGTGTGTGCATTGTGGTGGTAAAAAATACAGAGAGCTGAAACGATATTACGATTAAAAAAATAACACATCTTCTGAATCTCCTATAAAAACCGAAGAAGATAATCTCGCTAGATTTTCAAAATAATGATTTAAACAAATAATATTAGTATATAAATGGAGCAAAATGAGTTTGTAAAGGATCCAATAATCACAAATTATGAAGCATCTCGTGATGGTGTAATTAGGAATTGTAGATTAAAGAAACCAGTCGGTAGTGTTGATAAATTTGGTTATCTTAGATTTAATACCAATGGAAATAAAAATTATTTATCACATAGGTTCGTGTTCGAGTGTTATTTTGGGATCATTAAAGATAGACTTGTAATAGATCACATCAGTGGTAATAAACTTGATAACTCGCTTGATAACTTGCGAATTGTTACACAAAGTCAAAATTGTAAGTCCGGAAATTCTGGCGGCGCACGATACGCAAGGGTTGTTAAGTCTATAAATACAGATGGCGAAGAAATTGTGTTTAAATCAATTACTTCTGCTGGTAAATACTTTAACATAGCATCACCTTCAGTAAAACACGCGGCAGATAATATCACGAGATCTGCTTTTTC
The DNA here is from genome assembly GCA_016617855.1 of Megalonaias nervosa. Classification (NCBI taxonomy): domain Eukaryota; kingdom Metazoa; phylum Mollusca; class Bivalvia; order Unionida; family Unionidae; genus Megalonaias; species Megalonaias nervosa. The sequence continues at coordinate 48,972 of JAECUM010013225.1, read as the reverse complement.
CAAAAAATTTCTACAAAAAATCAGATTCCAGTATGTTAGTCTACCAGAACCTTCTTCATGAACCAATATCTCTTTCTTTCCTCTTTTTTGCTTTCATAGTTTCATGTTTTATTCCGGTGTTTTTTTTTTTCATGATGTAATGTTCATATGGTATCAGATTATGAAGCGAGACAACTCCGTCAAGCATAATAGTAAATCTTACAGTTGTCGTACTTGTTGTACTAATGATTTTGCGAGTTTTGGTCAGAACCCATATCTCATTCGTTGTATTCATGATATAAGGGTCTCTATCAATCAGTTTCAGCATTGCTTTGAGTAAGTATCGATATATCTTTCCTTTTTCATAAAAATGATATATGTGTACAGTCAGCAGCAAAATCCATTTGTCTTAAATAGAGATTTATACAGTTTGGAATGTCCCATAGGACACTAATGTTTCCAAGAATCCCATTGTAGCTAATTTTACTATTACAAAACAAAGAACAAGCTAATCTGAGTCACATATTATCTGTGTAAAATCTCAATAATATTTATGTTTTCCACATTCTTATGAAACGCTTTGCGACCCAGCAGTGAATTGTATACATGAGGTTATTTTTAGAAATGGCATTGCGTGTTCGTATAACTTATCGATTATTTTAGTATTCTTAGCAAGTCTGATTAATACAGACTTTTAACTGTGGGTTTTGTGTAATATAGTTTCAAGCGAACTCCTCATCAGATATTTTACCATCGCTGAGGTACGCAGAAAGATACGATGATAGTTTAGAATAAGATGTTGTTGCTGTGTGTAGTTTTGTTATATACTCGTGTAATTTATCATTTGTACACGTAGATATCTTCTTAGTGATAATACTCAGAATGCCTGTGATAACCGTTGAAGTTGAAACGACAATTGTTACAACTGCAGGTGCTGTCATTGCTATTGTTGATAGTAATAATCCGGTTCCAGCAACAACAGCGGAAACTGAGTAAATAATTATATCAATAACAACCATACGTCTGCGATATTTTTTACTTTTACTTTTACTGTATAATCGTCGATGATATTTTTTAGTTTGGTTTGACACTCGCATACTTGAGCGTATCTATGACGTTGAACGTCGATAAGTGACTCAGTCACTTGACTCATTATACAATGACAACGTCATTTAATTAAGTAATTAAACAGTTTCAGCTATGAATTTCAGACACCACCAGTAACGTCTCGGGGGCATTTCCGTTGATGTTAACGTAAACGTTTCTTTGATGTTCTTGGTTAGCATCACCAGTAGAGGATTATGATATACATTCGGTGATGATGAAGTGGCCGCAGTAATTTCCAAACCGTACACAGATAGCCTGTATAACCCAGTTACTTCTGCGGTATGTTCGAGAGTGTTATCGTGCGGTGTCCATGTTGATGAACCTGATACTACTGTGTACACGATATTTTTAATTTGTTGGTGTGGAATTTTAATCAGATTAGTTTTTTGAACAATATTAGCTATTCCTTTAATAATGTCGTTGAGTTTCGTGTTAATGTCGGAGAGTTTGATATCAACAGTTCGTGGACTTCCCAAAAAATCATTAAAAGATCTGTTTATGTTTCTACGAAAATTTAAAAACGTTTGTACGTGATTATTAAAATTAGTATTGAGTGTAGTCATTTCATTATTGATTGTAGCTAACGAATTTGTCATAGGAATTTCCTTATCGTCTACATATTTCTTCGTTGCAGCGTCGAAATCTGATTCTGGTGTTCTAAGATTATTAATGCCATTATTATTCATATTGAGAAATGCACGTATTATACCACCGTTGACTAATACGTAGTTAGATTCTTGATCATCTACGTATTTTTTTGTTTTTTTGTTGCTGCATCCGTGAATGAATCACCAGCTCGCTTGATAAAATCGTTAACTGACTTACCGGAATCTTGTATTTTACCTTGATCAGCAAAAGTAACGATATTATTAATAACCGCAGTGGGAATTCGTATAAGAACATCTAACAGTTGTATATTACTCGTTTTTAATCGTGTTTGTTTATCCTGAAAAACAACGACTTCATTTTGATCCACACTTGTGATATTTAATAAATCATCAATTTCATTTCTAAGCTGATCAAGAGTTGCATATTTAAATAAATCGACTTGCTGCTGAGCTTTGCGAGAAGATCTTCCATAAATATCTACCATTATATTTACTGATATCTGTTTAAGTGTGACAACGTGGCATATTCATGCACTACTTTATGAGGTGGTGTTGTTGATTTTGATACAGCATCAAGTACAACGAATACTTCTCGACCACATATCGGCGGATCCGTTATTTTTTGTGTTGGTAATGTTGAATACCAGATTTTAGAACGCATCGAATTCTTACTTTGCATAGCAGTACTTACATATTTTAAAAATTCTTTTGGTGGTGCCAACCCACACGAATCGAAATAAACAATTCCACGTGGATCAATTGCATATGCCACCCAATGAGTGCCTGAACCAGAGTTTTTATCCAGATTAATAATACCAGTTTCATGTTGCATTGCAACGGTAGGTAATTGATCACGCATAAAAACTCCTCTAAAGTTTTTTATATTTAGTTGCTTAGCAGCATTAAGTTAATCAAAAATAGACATAGGAAGAATCATCGAATTCGATGACGAAGTTACCGGGGCAGTCTTAGACCTTTTCCGTACCATGAATATGGGGTCCCTGGTAATCTTAGACCGCGACCGAATGCTGGGCCTGATAATCTTAGACGGCCCGGCTGTGGCACGTTTGGTTCTCTTAGACGTCTTCCGTGTTGTTTTGCCCGTGATCTTTTTTTAAAGTTTTCTGCGTGCATAATTCCTTGACCCGTTGCTTTCTTTAACGCCATTCCAGCAGCGGTTCCAACAGCGCCTAATGCAGCTGCTTTTGCAACAGCTGGGGCTTCAGTGGCTATTATTGCTGGTAGCGCGGCAAGAAGTGGAAATATGCCACCCGTTTTAAGGATGTCTTTAATGACACTCGCAGAAAGATTCAGTTTTATACCTTTATTTAATTTTTTTGCTTCATTGAAATGCATATGCTGGCGTTCTGATAATGATAGCTTATTCGGACCACCTGAGATTTATTCTCGTTTTAGTGATATTTTTGCCGCACAATTATTTTTTGGCGATGATTGGAGCTTTTTAATCTGACCAGGAGTCAGATTGACATTAACTAGATATGACATTTATAATTATTATGAGTGATCTAATTACATGTTTTCTACTGGGGCATCAATAAATCTCATTCGTCCACCAACACCTTCAAGTAACATTGTTTTGTCGCTGAGTATTACAGCAAATTGCCCTATAACCACCAGCGGGTATTATTCTTAAACGAGCTCGAAAATATATGTCAACGACGGATTGTCTGGTTAAATCTAAATGTTCTAATGAAAAGTAATATATTGGATACAGTGTTGTAAAATCACGCTGAGATATCTGTAAACCAGAATCAATATTCTGATCACGCCCCATGAATGTCATTAATCGATCATAAGCACGTGCTACATTATTTTGATCGAAATTTAGCAACACTTCTTCAGAAGGTTCTTGATGTCCATTTATCCTCAAAGAAACTTCACTAACCCCAAGCGTGTCAAACACCATTGGATTTCGTTCCTGTGAGTTTATTCTGGCATTGTCCTGAAGTGCAATAAATATATGTCGTGGTGCTGACACCCCCTGCTGTGATGCTATCTGCCATGCAAATAAATCAGCAACGGCACCTTGAATACTATCTGTGGTCATAGTCAACCATGACAACGTTGATTTACCACCTTGACTCATAAAAGAAAGTAAATGTTCTTCTTCGGTAATCGATGGAGACATTACTGGCATCCACAGCGAAAGTTTTGTTAATATTACTTTACCTGCATCAAAGGCAGCATCACGCCATATTGCATCATCGTCGGTACCTTTTCTTACAAGTACAACTGTGTGTTTAGCGCCAAATATAACCTTTCTAACATTTCTGCAGAATCCAAATATATGTGATAATGGAATTGCACATGAAAATCTTTCCTCATAGTTTAACATTGCTCGACGCGACGCGAATCCTAAGTTAAAATCTTCATTCATTGATGCAACGTCAGTTTCAGCTGCATTTAGTATTACGTTTATACTTTCTGGATGATCAGTTGTATCCTTTACAAACATAATTGACGGACCAGCTGATCTTGAGTAATCATCGCTGTATCTTGCAAGACCATGTATCGTCGTGGCAACATCAACATCATTATAGATTGTTTCAATTTCTCTCCCATCAATCATGTATATGGCGCTGTTAAATAACGCCATAATACCATTATTGACACAACCAGGTCGATCTAAGAGTCCATAATTTGTATTATCTGCTTTTAAAAGTCTACCTTCGACTTCAATAAATGCTTCAGCGGGTAAGAAATATCTGCTTGTATCCTGAACTTGCAACTTAGTTTGTCCTCCACGCTGATTTGGATCTCGTGCATCATAAGAATAATATTGATAATCGCGCACAGATTCATCTTTTAAAACTTGTGCATCCATGTCAAACGCGGGATCAGATATACGCTTGGACATCTTTTTTATTATCGTCTTCGTCTAACACGAAGACCGCTTCCTGCTATCAGACTAGCGTTTAAATTTTTTCTTTTTCTAACCCAACATTAGTGTTGGTAGCCAACTCTGCTAGTTTTTGATTAGCAGCTTGATTTATTATTTTAGTGACATTTGCGGCCATCACTTCAGTGCTGGGTAATTTTACTGGTTGAGGTTTTCGTCGTATTAATCGCGCTAGTCTATCCTTGATTGCTGAGAATGCTTTGCTAGAAACATCACCAACAGCGCCAATACCTTTTTCACGAACAACATCAATAGCTTTCATTCCTAGTTGCTTTGCAAGTGGTATTGCTTTTGGGGCTATCCTTCTAAATAGACCTTGAACAACATCACCTAGTCCATCTCCGTAGGTCGTTTTATATACTGGTAATCGTGAATTTATTACCCTGACCATGGTTGGTCTATGAGTATTGTATATGTTCATATTATTATTAAGTGATTTTATCACTAATTGCATCTAATTACATACTTAGTCACTATGATAATCATCGGCGATTTCATTAATAAGGGACCGATACACATTAATATCCATAACACCACCTGTAAATATACGTTTACAAATATCAGCTGCTTCATTAATGATTTCTGGGGAATTACTGCCAGCTCGTTTTCCTCCAATGAGAATTTCTAACCGATCAACATCAGCAAGAACGTTATTAGGACAAGTAATAAAGCCACTTCCTAAACCACTTCTAGTTGCACCAGGATCTTGATATTCTTCCTCTGTTGTTCTAACTGGTTGTCGTTGTCGTGGTGAATGAAATCGTTTCATCATTTCTTGAAATTGTTGTTCTTGTTGCGGTGATGGTTGTTCTCGTTGTTGTGGTGGTGATGGTAATTCAAATTGTTGTGGTAGTGGTGGTGATGATCGTTGTGGTGATGGTAATAGTCGTTTACCTTGTTTAGCTTTTTCGATATGTTTATATACAGCCTCATCAAATTCATTAAAATTAACAATATCTTCATTAGATCTAATTTCTGGAATACCAGTAGCAACGCGATATACATCCTTGATCCAATTGGCAGAGCTTAGAGATTTAACATGTTCTGGTTTTACATATTTTTGTCTTTCATAATATCCATACGCGGCAATATCAAGTAATTGCTTTGGGTTCTTGATAGCAGCAATACCTTTAGGCGTAAATTTATCTATTATCTTAATTCTGGTTCTTGGTGGTTTAGGTTGTTGTTGTGGTTGTGGTTGAGCCCCAGGTTGAGCTGCTTGAATACGGCCAGCAATATCAACGGGTAATGTTTCAAGAGCTCTTTGTGTTGCCTCAGTTGCTGTAATAATTTTCTTTGTTGGTTCGACTATCGGTTTAAATAATTGTTCTGCACCTTCTGCAAATTCCACCTGAGACTCCTGACGCGCTTGTAGCTGTTGTTTAACTAAATCACGGACGGATAAATATTTTTTGATTGCATCTAGTCCCTCTCGAGCTAATCTAGCTGAGTGTGGTTCTCCAATCATTATTGATAATATTTATAATGGCTGTTTAATTTACAGCAGCAGATAGGGTGAACGACCAACGTTGAGTGACCAGCGCGTAAACGATAAATTCCTAAAAATAAAAACGAGCGTCAGAGAAAGTAACAAAATGAGCTAACTCAATTAGAGAAACCTCATGGTCAGTTAGAGGTTGTGGTTTTTTATTGTTGACTTTAAGATTTCCTTGTCGTAGGAAGGCTTATTTTTTCATAAATAATGTCTCAAGCAAAAAGGTCTGTTCACCCTCTCTGCTGCTAATTGTAACACTTTTCGAGGTCTTGACAATACAAAAATCGACATTACAAAAGCAACATCTCCAACAGGATAAAACCAAATGACTAAAAGATCTTAAGCTTTTTGTTTCAATCCCACAAATTGCAATACTAGTAGAAGTGAAAAATAAGATGCAATTAAGTTAATAATACTCTGGTTCGTTAAAAAACAACAACAACAACAAAAAAAAAGAACAAAAAAAACAACCAACAAAAAAAAAAACAACAAAAAAAACAATAAAAATAAATACATACAAACAACACACTGTCGGACAAAACGAAGAGAACAGTCATCTCGAAAAGAAAGGATCAACAGGAAAGAGGAAAAAGGAGGAATACAGATAACAGAAGAAGAGAAAAAATAAAGAAGATTTAAACCAAGAAAGGAAAGTATCAACAGCAAAGAAGAAATAAAGGAGAAATACAGATGATAGAAGAATGAAACAAAATTAAAGAATATCTAAACCATAGGATGCTGGGGTCAACCATCACTGGACAACCAGGGACGAAAAACTCTACAGAGAAAAGACATAAATAGCTATTCAACAAAAATTTGCCAGATAAGCATCAAAACAATGAGCAGATCAGGACGCTCTACCTGCTGCTCCACAAACCCCCTCCCCCGCACACACTAGCATAAACAGCCTAGCAGGAAACATCAAACAGGTGCTAGGGTAAATATACTTGCAATACCTGGGTGGGATCCTAAAATCGGCAAGCCCGTGCCAAGCAAAGATTTCCCTACCATGACCCCGGCACATAGGTGTTTATATCGCATCAACGGCAGGGGACAGTCCAGGAAACCCAACCAGCTGTCCCACAACCTCCCCCGGACAAGCAATCAGACCAACACAAAGGCAAGGGGCAGTCCAGGTGGCTCTACCTGCTGTCCCGCAAACCCCTTCCGGACAAGCATGGTACAACCATTTCGAGTTACAATTAATCCTCGTAGGAAGGAGATATTGTAGTTCCCACTCGAAATGGACAAACCGCCCTCTCCTCACACCTCCCACAAGACAAGCGAAAACGGGCACAAAACAGGTGCTAGGGAAAACATACTAGCAGATACCCAGGTGAGATCCTAATAGTAGCAAGGGAGCTAACTATACAGATTCCCGCCCAACCGGTGCTAGGGAAAACAAACCAGCATATACCCGGGTGAGATACTGATAGTGGCAACCCACCGCTGACTAAGCAGACTTCCCGCCATAAACCCGTTTAGGAGGCAATGTGGGGGTTGAGAGAGGGCCCCCACCCCCCACCCCAAACTGTAACCAAGGGTCTTGAATTTGGCCGAAGAAGATCAAACACAACCAAATATGATCCTTTCGGACGGTGGCTCAAAATCACAACCAAACATACTACGCGAAGTTAACATCAATTAGGATGGCCTACATCCAGCTGACTGGCAAAATTTAGACCTACACAAAGTACGCTAAGTACGCAAAATTCCAAAACAGATACATATTCTAAAATCAAAATGCCTCACAATTCGACCAATTACACAGGTGGCTCACACAAGGTTGGCATAGGAACATCCACAAGAAAAACTGGAAACAATCTGACCAAAAATCCTATCCCGCCACTCCGTAAAAGTGTGACAAGCGGAAATGGGATCGATGATGCCTTCTGGGAGTCTTGGAAACTTGCGGCGGCGCTATTGGCCTTCAACGGGAACCATTCTCCACCAGGGAAGGAATCTGCCTGAAAGGTGTGCTCGGGGGGCTGGCCGGGGTGTTCGGTGGGGTGGACTCGCTCTTTGGTGGGTCGGGTGGGGCTGGGGCCGCGGTGGGAGACCTGTTTCTGGGTCTGCGGTTTTGGAGTGAGGGGAGACGTCCAACTTACTTAGAGGCTAACTTCATACTTCATACTTCGGATAACAGGGCACCGGCGTAAAGGCCCAGCTCGGGGCCAAGCGCCCCCTTAGGGGGACTGTCGCTCAGCCAGGGACCACAACCAGTCGTGGAAGCACAGAGTGCAAAAGACGACTTTAATTCTTCTCAGTCAATCATTCAATCGGAGACCTTAAAAAAAGACCACCATTCAATCGGACTTTTCGCCCACTGGACGCCGAGGGAGCAACATCGGAAGCAGCGGTCTTGCCTGTATGGACCTCGTGGAGTGAGCAGCGGTGATTAGTACTAACCGAGAGGGGAGGAGGGGGAGGAGAAGAGAGCGGATAAACGTGCTGCATATGTACTACCGACTAAACAAAAAGAAGGAAGCGGAGTGCCAATAGTATGCAGCATACTGCGGAGGCTCAGCTACCCACCCTGCGGATTAAAGACTCAACTACCCGCCTCCAACACTGCAAGATGCTGAGAATTAGCACAGTATTAACGCTGATGCCGGAAAATCACATGACTGAATACAGTGGAGTCCAACCCGGAATACCTAGACGTCCCGGACTCGGTTGGAAAGAGCCGAGCAACCTTTCAATATTGCCTGGGTGAATGATAGGTTTTCAATTTGGCTTGAAAACCTTTAGATAATACCTCTATTTAGAATCGGATTTGATCCTTTGGTTCCGCCGTCAAAATTTCTTTACTTTTCCTTTGTTTAATATGCGCGCTACAAAACCACACATAAGTCACTTAGACTTGACTGATTGGTATTATTTTTAGACCATTTTATGTACACTTTGTACACGAAATTCCAACTTTTATGGAGTTAACATCTAAAACTACAGACTTATTTTTATTTTGGATAATTGCACAGGTGGCTTACACACTATTGGTATAAGGTTTGTCCATTAGTACAACTGGACTAAATTTGACCAATCAAAAGCGGCCTTGTGTCCATCCGCTGGGCACCTTCCCGCCTTTTCCACGGCCAGACAAATTAAATAGTGCGACCATAGCACATTAAAGCGGGGTTGTAATGGCACCATTCTTACAACCCCGAACAAATAAGAAGCCTGACACTCAGGCCTTAACCAGTCGCGAAATGACCTTGGTTAATATGCGAATTTAATCCTTTGATTCATTCATTCAATCGGACCATTTTTGGGTCCAATCCCACTCAAGGAAAGCCCCTAGCTAGTGCTGTGGCGGAGTGGCATGTGGGTGCATGGTTAAACGTGCTGCATGGGCGGACTGGAGACCCATTTTTATGGATGGGAAACGATAGTCCGGTAATACCTGCATGCCAACGAGTCTCCTCTTACACTGAGGAGAGTGCTGAAGAGGTTAGAAGTTTTGCACTTTACCTTTAGCATTCATGTCAATTTCACTAGCTACGGTAGGTCGTTTGGGACTTAGTTGTCCCACGACCTTTAGGCAAATATCAGCTCTCTCTGAGAGCATAAATGCCTGGGGGATGTGGCTCCTATTCCTTTCCCTGGGATATATTTCAGGCCGCCGTGCGGCCATAAACCAGTGGTACATGCCTGAATGGGTGCCCACCACTTAAATACAATAGCTAGTTAGTCAATCGGACCATTCGGAGAGTCTGACTGAAAAAAAAGCCGTAAGCGATATTCGGGACGAAAACTGACCATAAAGCGAAATTAATCAACTTCACCTAATAAAGGGGCAAATACAGGAAAAGAAAACCTCCAGATTTCATGGAAATACCTCGCAGCGACACAGAATAAACCCTCCACAGCCATACAAACAAAGAACAAAGGCAGGCAGCAGCAGTAGACACAGCAGGGAGCCAGCCATTAGCACAAAGAAAACCTTAACTTCTTCCCACTACGCCGTAAGATAACACGCCGTAAGGTAAGGAGTATATACATCACTGCTTTTAGAAATAATCCTACGGGAAACCTAATATTGTGCCTCTTTATTTCTTCAGACTCTACATTTTAACTAATATACCGATAACCCGCTCTACTAACGAAAACAATAATAATAACAACAACACATTCTATTATACTAATACCATAATAATATTAATACTATTAAAGTAATCTCATTTAAGGCGCTGTACATTTAGTAACTAATACAGTAATCTCTGCTAAATTCAACTTATTTGATAGACCACGCTAGAAATACAAGGGATAATATAACGATCAATCAAATTTGATCTTACATACTCATTACAACTATACAACAGATCCAAACTAAACAACCCGACGGATTCAACTTCCAATCAAATTACACCTTACAAAAGCTAAATACCAAGTGCAAGAAAACCAACCCGAACTATTCAACTACCAAGCAGATTAGACCTTACATATCCTAATAGATTAACAATAACACAACTTAGAAACCAAACCGGAGTTTTCAGTTGGCATCTACAATCAATCTTACAACCAAGTTGGATTAAGATAGAATTACCTAAGTACATAACTCCTGTTGGACAAGTAAAGTCATTGCTAAATAAATCTCAAAATGGCAAGGACCAAGCAGACTTAGCCAGGACAAAGCAAACTTAGCTTGGACAAAAAGGAACAAAGGAATCATGGAACATTGTACGTAAAAGTGCAAAAACAAAAAAGGATAAAAAAAGAAAAGAGACGGCAAGATGAAAAACACATAATCTACTATAAAGTTAACACAACTCAGTGCACGAGACGCACGAACAAACCAAGATGGCGTCTAACAAAGAGATGACCGAACTGGAAAAACATTTTCACACAGAATGTACAGAAATGAAAAACACACAAAGCCGATTTGGATCTCTTCCAAACAATCCTTAGCAAAATAAGACTACAGGACGTTCAAAATGATGACACTAACCACTACTACAACAACACAACACAAGCAGTCAATGAAGCAGCACAGGAAAGCATCCCCCCAAAAAGTGGAATCTCCAACAAAACCAGCCTACCATGGTGGAACGATAACTTCAAAAATGCCATCAAAGAGAAAAAGAAAGCCCTTAATCGCTTCAAACACACTAAATTAGCCGCAGACTTCACTGACTACAAACAAAAAGAAGCCAACACACCACACGAGCAGTAATAAAGGAAGCAAAGAACGGTTCATGGAAATACCACAGCTCCACTCTCAACCATCGCACCAGCAACAAAGAAGTATAGGCAAAAATTAAAGCCATGAAAGGGAAAGCCCCAGCAACAACACCTAAAATAACTGGGACTGAAACTAAGCAGAATAGAACAGAGCTCTTAGCACAAAACTTTTCCCACTCTAGCATCAACAACAATCATACACAGACATTTATGGAACAGCGACAGGCCTTAGAAAAGGACTTCCCACACCTGTTAACAGATCAAACCACTGAACAAAACAGTAACGAATCCCCACTAAATGATTACTTCAACCTACAAGAATGGAATAAAGCACTAAGCAACAAAAAGTCCACATCCCCAGGGGAAGAAAACCTAGGCTATGAAAATACAAACATCTCCCAGTAAATATGCAAGCAATAGTATTGGACATGATCAACCATATATGGAAAACAGGTAACATCCCAACAACATGTAAACAGGCAATCGTCATAGCCATGTCCAAACCAGGTAATGACCCTAAAAGTATTTCATCATACAGACCCATCTCCCTAACGAATACCATATGCAAGGTCATAGAAACAATGATTAATAATCGACTACGACACCACCTTGACAAAACCCAACTAATTACAGAGAACCAAATGGATTCCGAACAATTGACCAACTAGTAAGACTTGAAGCTAGCATTAAACTAGCCTTTAATGCCAAGCGGAGAAGAGACAGACACCTCATAACCATCTTCCTCGACCTTGATAAAGCCTTCGACTTAGTATGGACCAAAGGACCTATCTCCAAACTCGATCAATGCGAAATAACCGCACGGATGCATCGATGGATTTCAAACTTTCTCACAGGGAGGCAAATACAAACCAGAATAAAAGACACGCTTTCCAGGACTTACACCTTAGACAACGGAACGCACCAAGGAAGTGTGCTAAGCCCAGCACTATCTAACATCATGGTTAATAACCTCGGAGATTATCCTCAAGATACAATACATTTATCTCAATTCGCTGACGACAGTGGAATATGGAAAGCTGGCAACCCTTATAGTCAACGACACATAGCACAACTACAACAAAACCTAGGCGCCATCACCAAATGGGCAAACAACTGGGGGTTTAAGATCTCAGACACCAAAACGGTAGGTATGCTATTCTCCCCACACCATAGACGGAAGCCCACATACCCCAAACTCTACCTACAAGGAACACTTATACAATTAAGCAAACAAACACACTTCCTGGGAATGCTACTTGATGAAACTATTAGCTAGGAACCCCATATAACTACACTACTTAAAATTTGCCAGCCGGATCTCAACCTACTCAAAAATTTGAAGGGTACGAGATGGGGAGCCGATCAACATGCACTGCTCATGCTCTATCGATCTCTCATCAGGGCTAAGCTAGACTATGGCTGCCAAATATACGCCTCAGCAAAGGGCAACCTGCTCCAGAAATTAGACAGGTTTCAACACCGAGCACTCCGAATATGCACAGGCACACTACAAAATATCTCAACCTATGAATTCCAGATACTAACGGGTGAACTTCCACTGCATTTAAGACGGGAGGAACAAATTCTGGGATATGCCATCAGGAACTCCATATATGCAGACACCAATCCGACTAAAATCCTAATCCAAAAAACGCAAAACAACATTCAGCAAAAATTAGTACCAAACCCGCCAGCAAGCAAAAAAGTACATACACTCTTCGACTAAATCCAACTACCAGACATCCAAGCGGGCCAACACCAACTTAACGATCCCACCCCTTGGAGAAACAACGCTCCCAGTATAAACCTTATAGCACAAACATTCGGCACTAAACACCAAAACCCGTGGAGGGTTCTAACAGAAATCCACAAAACCATGCAGGAAATGTACACGAGATACACCAAAATCTATACAGATGGATCCAAGGCTAAGGAACTCAACAGAACAACGGCGGCATTTGTGGTACCGGAATACCAATTTCAACTCGGAGTCAGACTCCCCGATGGCTGCTCTATCTACACAGTAGAATTCTGGGCAATCAGGGAAGCACTAAAATGGATAAAAGCACAAACCCACAAAAACATGTCATCATAACAGACTCACTCAGCGTATTTAAAACTCTGGAATCCGGCACATCATAACGTAGAGGAAACATGCTAGAAGAAACAATGTTAATCATCATAGAGCTCAAAGAACACCAACACCAGATTGAAATCCTTTGGGTACCATCACACATCAACTTGAGCGGAAATGACAAAGCAGACATTGCAGCAAAACGCAACCTTTTAAATAACGACATATATCCGCTCAACTACAGCGTACATGAATTATATACCCAAATAAAATGCCGAATAAATCAAAAGTGACAAAATATATGGGACAACACCAACAAAGGCAGACACCTATAGCAACTAGATAAGGAAGTCACCAGAAAAGTCAGAATATCCAAATATATGGAAGTTATCGACATCAAGATCATTAATAGGATCAAAACAGGAAAAACACTACTAAGAAGCAGTTTTGGAAGACACCTCAAGGATCAACCAAATCAAACCATCAACTGCCCGAACTGTCCCACACCAGAAACACTCGAACACGTATTCAACACCTGTCCAAGTTACCACACACAACGGAATAGCTTACAAGAATATCAGAAAAGGATCAATGCACCTACAAATTATCCAGCGCTCCTAGACAAGGATCAAAACAAGAACATTGAGAGCACTTACAAGAATATGTCAATGAACCTCAAAGAAATCCACAAATATGGAAACATATCAACAACAACGGAAGTAAAAGGGGATTCGCACCAAACCTATACAAAGGAAAACCTGGCAACACAAAACCTATACCAACCTAACTGCAACCTATCACCTACACAGGAATTAAAAGGGACTCAAGCAACAAACGCTCTCTAGCCGAATGTGCCAGCCTAGCAGCAAACATATCAACTATACCGGAAATGAAACAGACTAAGGCAGCATACGTTAGCTAGCCAATTGGCAAGTCCCCAACGGAGCTTGAAAATTATCAGCACCACCGGATTTAAAGGGACTAAAGCAGCTTATGCTAGTTAGCCAAATGGCAAGTTCACGACGAAAATTAACAAAACTATCAACAACACCGGATTTTAAAAGGACTATAGCAGCAACCTCTCGCCAGCCAAACAACAAGACCAAAAACAACAGGCAAAAGATGACCAATGGAAAATACCAGAATCAAAAAACCAGGAACGATAGATGTACGATGACCAGGAGCGACGACTACAAATACACAATACTCCCTGCATCCTTCAATGCTTTCTGGATAATTCAATAAAAAAAACCTTTACCACAGGATAGATGCCCTTGGTATGCCTTACAGGGGTCTGATTACTCAGCAGGGGCACCTGTCTCAACACACACAACAAAAACGCACACACACTTCCTTTTTATGTATAGAATCAACTACTTATCCTGCAATCTAAGCATGTGCCTCAACCCAATTAAAAAAAAGAATAAAGTGTATATATATATATATATATATATATATATATATATATATATATATATATAATATTGTTATCCTTCTCCTTTGAACATCCTACTATATCGCATGACTATTCCAAACACTAACAACCCAAAGAAGCACAATATATATTCAAAACATTAATTGGAGAGGGATAATCAGGCACGAGGTAAAAGCTGGAAGATGGAGCAAATCAGAGGTGGAAGAAAGGAGAGCACGGAAAACAGGAAAGGTACAATAACCAATGAAAATCGACGACCAAAGCAACAACCAAGTAAAACCATCTAAAAACCAAGGGCAATAAAAGGCATTGGCTCTCAAATGAAAGAAAGAAAACCCTTTCCATCCCACTCCCCTTTCTGGCGGGCCAAAAATAGGTGCTAGGGAAAACATACTAGTGAACACCTGGGTGGAATCCTTTGCTCAACATGCCCGTGTTGTTCAAAGATTCTCCACTACATGCCAGAACTCCTCACCGGAGAAGCGATCGCCCCCTTTTCTTTTCTCTTAGGAGAAGCGAAGGGTAGCTCACTCCACAGAGAATCTCACCTCGTAAGAAGATATTATTGTCTGACAAACTTGTGCAACTACTGGTGAATTTTCTCTCTCTCTCTCTCTCTCTCTCTCTCTCTCTCTCTCTCTCTGCCCGTTCAAACAAGCCAAACAGATGCAAGGGGTGAAAAACAGGTGCTAGGGAAAACAGACTAGCAAACACCTGGGTCGAATCCTGATAGCAGCAATCCTGTGTTGCTAAAAGATTTTCCACTTAGGCACCATCTCCGTGGCAAAATCCCCTCCCTCTACTTCATCCCTCCCTCTACTTATCTTTCCCTTCCGGACAAGCATTCGGGCACAAAACGGGTGGTAGGGAAAACAGACTAGCAAACACATGGATGGAATCATTGAGACAACAAGCCAGTGTTGTTATAAGATTTTCCACCAAGAAGCCCTTTTTATCTTTTTCTTTTTCCTTTTTTTCCTACTCCATGAGGTACTTCCTTTGGAGATTGAGGACCTCTTTAGATAATAGCTCTATCCACACAAAATCAAACAAGATCCTTTGGCGCCACCATCAAAATTAATAACTATCCTTAGCAATGCGTGACGCTAACAAACATGGGAAGGCTCACAAACTCTGTACCCAAAATTCCAACAACTATTGTTAAAAGCAATGCAATTCTAAGACTCATACATTAGGACAATTGCACAGGTGACTTACACACTATCGGTGATAGGGTTGTCCATTAGTATAACTGGACTAAATTTGATCAATCAAGTGCGGCCTGGCTTTTCAAGTGCGTACATTAATTACGTGATTTAAATATAGACATTTCACTCCAAATGGAATTAATTAGCTTCCCATAATGAGCATATTTTAATAGAATAACTACTTAAACGTTTTATTAACACTATATCGAACTTCAAATTTAAACAGCAGGATCGTGATATTAAGCTGGGATAATTTAAGTTTTCAAGTGTTAACAAAGAGAAGTATAAAAGATAGCATATGGACCTTTAATTATCTCATGAAATAATCTATCTATCTATCTATCTATCTATCTATCTATCCCATGCCCACACGCACAAGAACATTAATTTTCAAACGTATTACGTATACAATTTAACGATTATACATGGACCAGTTTAAGGCCATAGAGAGTTATGAAATTTGAGATTTTGTATTTTCTTGTACCAAGTGTGACAATTAACATTTTCCATATAGTTTATAAGTAACGCATCAGCTCAGTGACACGAGTTATAAAAAAGATTCGCATATAAATATTCATCTGTTTCACGGGTCATTTCGAATACGAGCAAGCTATACACGTGGCCCCAAGCTATAAAAACATCTCCATTTAAATATTTATTTGCTTCAGGCGTCAGCTTAAGGATGCGAGATCCACATGCACACTTCAGTTAGAAAAACATTCTTATATCCAGAATATAAACGAATAGAAACGGATTCATTTAGCACAAATTATAGCTTAAAAGTATCGATATGCTTTACGTGTCAACTCAGGGGCGAACAAAAGAGATAAGCAAGTCACCACAGTTTAAAAAACAAATATATTCTGATATAAATATTTATCTATTTGACGGGTCAATTACGAGACAAGCGAGCTATTACGTACACGACTCCAAGGTATACAATCAGTCTCATGTAAATAAGTGTGTTCTTCACCGGTCAACTTCGGGTCGAGTGAGCTATATACACATCTGACCATAAGATAGGAAATAATTCTTATATAAGTTCAGAATGGGTTTTTTTTGGTAGTAAAACTTCAAGTGACACATCAGCTGGCAGTGTGTATAGAGAGTAGTTATTAAACGTTTTAAGATACAAACCAATATATGACCAAATGGAGCTCACATTACTATGAAGGGTCACCGGGTGGTCGAGCATGAACATTGAAACCAAGCGGTTTAAACCAAGTAGACTAGAAAAAGACAGCCATGCACAAATAAAATTATCTATTGCAGCCGACACATTTTATTTTAAATTATTCTCTAAATTTGCTTAATAGACTACAATTACTACTGTAACAATGAAATATCCGTCATAAAATTTGCGCTTGCATAAATGTACACAAAATAACAGATGTCGTTACGGCTCATCAATTTCTACGTCAATACAAATATTTCCAGTATCCGCAACAAGTTGAAAGAAACTAGTTGAAACATAATAAATGTAAAGATTTAATTCCTGTAGAAACAGCCATGTAAAGTTTTGGAAACACTGCGGGTTTTTTTTTTTTTGTTTTATTTGTTTGTCTTCTCTGTGTTTTGTGTATGCCTTTGGAAAGACTCATTAAGAGTCGAAAGCGCTCAGGCTAGTTAGATACTAGTTTTGCACTATTCGTTGTCAGTTTATTGCATAAATAAATAAATAATATATATATATATATATATATATATATATATATATATATATATATATATATATATATATATATATAATTTTAAGGAGGAGTTTGCGTGAATTATTTAGATCCAATTAATATAAATGTCAATTGATTTCATACCAAGTTCTGAATATAGAAAAGGAATTGGTGTGCTCGTTCTACTTTTCGGTATATCGTAGAAATTGAAGGCAAATATTTTCAATATGCTTGGGATTTTCGAACTCCCAAATAGCAGGTAGCACAGCAAAATAGGTAATGTGATGGAACAGCTGTAACTTTAAATCGATTGGAATGCCCATAAAGTTTATTATTCTGTAGAAATGATGCAAGGCTTTTCTTTCCTTATTATAGCTGAGATTTAGAGTTTTGAAACATCGCGGAATTTATCAGAGATTAATATCTAGGTATTTAAATTCCTCAAAAATAATATTTCCGCTCGTTTTTTTTTTATTTTAAAAATCAATCACTGTATCCAAAATATAAGTTAAAACTTTTAATTTACTAAAGGTAAATATTAAGGTTTTCTTAGAGAGAATCTACAACACTTCCGAATATTACATTATGATCGGCTGTTAGTGATATCAACAGTGTCGAGCACATTTTGGTTTAACAAACATTTTGTTTCAAATATAGTTCCTGGGCAATCATTATCTTGTAGAAAGCAGGTGGAATAGAAGCTGTGAAAATAGCATCACCATACCATACCCCAGAAAAAACTTTAGTAAAGACCAGACTCTCTCCAGCAAACATGACACGGGATTCTATATTTTATATAAAATGAGAATAAAATCATAAGGAAACTTGTCGTTAGATTGTTTTCAAGCATTTGCTACGAAGACCCTACCAACAAAGTTAACCAGGAGCTTCACTAATATCAATACTGCAAGAAAACATTTTTTTTTCTTTTGTTTTAGAGTTTATGATAATGAATAGAAAAAAAACATATTTAGCATTTTTCTGAGCACTTAATACCAAATCCAGCTTCCTTTTCAGTTAATATGTGGTGATGGTTGAGAAAACATTTGATCGGTAATCTTCTGGCGTTATATGATCTCCGCTATACACATTAACTGCTCTTACGATACTTTCAAGCCATGATACCGGTATAAGACCTGTCTCAAATAATAATTGAAAACAAGAGATATAATTGGGCATCAGCAAAATTTGACTTGTTTCTAAATATTCATTACAAACCGATCCAAAGGAAGAATGACCATGAAACCATCTGATCTTTGCCAATTCAGAAAGTCCTCAGCAAATCCTCTGGTTTTTTTTTTTGGGGGGGGCTAGAGTTCATGAATACTGATCCATTAATAATCGATATGCGTCACTGTACACCTGTATATACGGTTCGAAATATGGAGACATGGTTGTATCACATTATGGCGCCATATCGAGCCGTGTATCAGATAAAGCCTCTACGATAACTGCAAAAACAATGGCCACATGAAAATCTTTAAACCCATCGAAAATTCTCAAAATCAATTTTTATTATCTTCTTTTATTACTTTCCAATGATGAACCCCTAAATAGATATTTCGATGTGAAATTTAATTCTAAAGATTGACTAGATTTTGTGTTTGTTTGGAATTATTTAGGTTCACTGAAGAACGAACCGAAAAAAAGCATCTGCAAAATTCAGTATGATAAAGTGTACACAGCATATGTTCGGATCACACTCAAAAGAACGTTGAAAGCAATAAGTGTTCAAAGTTAAAAGTAGTGAACGGTCAATCCTTATCCGTTTTTGTGTCGTCGATACCTCATCTAATATTGTAATTTGGGGGATTGAAACAAAAGGGACTGGAATGTTTCTATAGTTTGGGTTTATCTGGGGGGAGATGTTACGTTTGTAAGGTCAATTTTGATTGGATGTCAAACTGGTGAATTTCAATCCGTTTTTGTGTCATCGATAGCTCGACTAGTATTGCCATTTGGAGGATTGAAACCTAATGGATTGAAATGTTTTGATTGTTTGGGTCTATCAGGCGGGATATGTTGCGTCTGTTTTGACGATTCTGATTGGTTGTTGGACTGGAGATTTTCAATCCGTTTTACGCCATTGTTGCACGAGTATTAGAGTTAAAAACAAGGTTGTTTGGGTTCTTGTTCCGTTTTAGATCATACCGCAAGTTTTGTTATGTTATTACTTGTTTTGAGGGTGTATGTTCTTTAGTGATACTTATTGTAACCAGTTAATCTTATTATGGGATTGTTAACATTTTAATGTATTATTATTACAAGTTAACGATAAGTTGTGTGGTTATAAAGCTACATCCTACATTATTAGTTAAATGTTGTTAAAAATAAATGTTTAAATGATTTCTTTACCTTGTGCAGTGTGCGCAATGTGTAGTCTGTCCAGTCGGTGGTCAGTTTTCCTTTGTTCCTTTGTTCTGGGGAGAGGCTTCCTGCTGCTGCAGCTGTGAGCTTGCAATGTTGGTTGTTAATTTTGTCTTAGAATCTCGATTTCGGCGATATCTTCTTGCAAATCTTGTGTGTGAATCCTTTTTCATCCGTTTTGTCGTATACCACACACCAAGTAAGCCAAAAAAATATCAGCACTGACGCAAAAGAAACTATTTACACATTTTTTACAATCCAACTCACTAATACCAACTATATACATTATACTCCATACCAACACATAGTGAAGAAGGTAAGGTGTTATCAAAAACAGACATACACAAGCTTTCATTTACAATCAATAAATCTTACAAACACACACACACACACACACACACACACACACACACACACACACCAGCAAAGTGAGTAACTGTTTATAGTCACACTACTCCACTTTCTCACAAAACAAAGGCTCATTAGTGTAAGGACAAGGGTTTTGTTAAGGGAAAAAAGACACACACATACACACACACTCTCTCTCTCACACACACACACACACACATTACCAACAAACACTAAAAATGTTTGACAACTTGATCAGTTTCTCTTTTCTAGAGATCTGGTTAGCCCTGAGAAAGGCTGTTTTGTAAGCTCCAGATACACCTGGTCAATGCTTGTATCTCACAGGTCAGGCACCACACACACAATGACGGCTCCAATTATTTTCTCAATCCACGGTAAAAGTGGGAACAGCACAGGGGGCTTGAGTGGCTTCAGAATTTCAGTCCTCTGTTTGTTGAATTCTAAAGACGTGTTCCTTCCTTCTTCTTTGTCCTTGCGGATGTTGTGGCCGTACAGGCTCCCACACTCGCCGCTGCCTCTCGAACTCATCATCCCAGTTTTCTATCTGGAGGACAGCAACTCTCGGTTGTGGTAGCAGTTGTGGTGTTTGGCTCTGTGATGGTGGTGTCCTCACGTCAGGTTTCACCTCGCAGCTCTGACTTATCATCAGGTGAGGCAGGATCCTTTCTTTATTTTCCTCTTCTTTCTTCTTTTTCTTCTCCAACTCCACTTCTATTTTCCCCTCTTCCTCAATTGCTTCCATGGCTAGCTCGTCCAGGAGGCGACGGGCATATCCCAAAAACATCTGCAGCTCAAGCAATCTTGAGATTCTACTCATTTTCTTTGATCTTGATCAGTCAACGATGAGTAGAAAGACTGACGACCGCGCCAATTTATATGCCTGAAGCATAGACGTGAAGGAAAACACCACCTTACACAAAACCTAACAAGACATACCACACTACACCCAAAATATGGACCGCGCGGACCTAAAAGAAACACTCACTTCCACTTTTTTACCTACAAACACTCTTTATCACTATCCATACATACACCCTAAAAGAAACACATACTACAAGCCAGGGAAACGAAGTGTTTATAGACACACTTCTATTCCTTGACCTACAATCACACTAACATACCAACACACAAATACACCAATTTGGCAATAGAATAATATATCTTTTCTAGAATTTGGTAGGGTAGCTTTCAAAGGGCTGTTTTGTTTGTTAGAGGTTTTGGCAATCTCTCTTAACGTCTAGGATTATGTCCCCGTCTCGATGCAGGCTTTCCTACTTGATACAACCTGCTTCTGCGGAAGGAGAAGGGGAACTCCTTTGTGTCCGCACAGCTGTCCACAAAGCCTTTTTCTGGCTCCTGTTGTTGTTGTTGTTGTTGTTGTTGTTGCTGCTGTTGCTCTCTCTGCTGTTGTTTCCGAAGTCTGTATTTTTCTGTCCACTTTTCTTGCTCCTTTTTGATTTTTTCTCTAAACACTGCTTCTATGAGGTCTTGTGCTGCCTTAATCATCCTCACATTTTCTATCTCAGGTTTTGAATGATACAATGTAAATTTACGTGGGCATCGTTCAGCATTGGCTGATTTGGAAGTCATCTTCACGGTTTGACGAGTCAACAATGGATGGCCAGACTGACTGACTGTTGTATTAAGGTCGCATGCGCCTATAAGGTATGTGCGACCATTTAATGCCCTCATACGAGGGTTAATTAATTATTCGAGGGGGAAGGAAAAAGTGCCTCATCCCCCAGGACATTTAGCCACTCAGAGAGTTCTATTTGGTTCAGCCAACAGGTCGTGGTACAATAAACGACCTGTATGTAGGGCTATCATGAGTGGGAATAGGCCTAGCACACGCTCAGTGTAAATAAATCTCTGTTTGTTGCAGGATAAGACGTCTAGTTGGATTGAGCACTGCTCATATGACGTCACCTCCGTTCCGTGCTTACATACTCTTCGGGGCACCTGATTTATAGACGAGTGGGAATCGGCCCACAAACTCGTCTTTTAATGTCGGAGTTGGCAAGGAGGAAATGGACCCAGAAGGATACATCAAGACATCAAACGCCAGCCGGAACGTACCTGAAAAGCCCAAAAGAATACTTCCAAATTCAACCCAGTTGTCTATATAGTGGGTAATTCCGATTTCCAATTTTGTGTTAGCCACAATTGCAATTAGAGTCACGAATTTAGTTTAAAATTGTTCCTATCTTAAATATTATTTTAAAAGTACATAGTGTACATATTTCTTATTTAAGCCTACAGAACAAGTCTGGGAAACCATTAAAAAATTTTGATTGTCAAGTTAGGACTGTGGAGCAGCAGGCAGGGTGAACAGACCACTTTGTACGAGACCTTATTTTATAAAAATAAAGGTTCCTACAGAGGCTGAAAAATAAGGTCAATAACGCTAAACCGAACCTCCTAACTTTTATTATTACCGTATAGTTTGAAAAACTAATAATAAATCGTTTGGGTTAGCTCATTTTTGTTATTTTATTTTTGATTTTTTGTTTTTTATGTTATAATGCGTTTAGTTTACTCGGCGGGTCACTCAATTTTTGTCAGTCACCCTGCCTGCTGCTGTAATTAACCAAAGATTTTATCTAGACCTATACGATATCTGGATCTTGGATCATGTAGATTTATTGTAATAAATCCGAACGGAACAGCTTGTGCTTTTGAAAAGAAGTTTTTAAACTTAATCATATCCATATCCCCTGAACACCAAGTATAATAAATATTTTGTAAAGTATAATTATCTACTCCATTAAACACAACTAAAATATTGCAGTTGTCTCTGATCACTTTAGGTATTTGTGTATATCGCTGAGTAACATAAATCACGTCCGTGTTTTTATGTCTACCTCGAGAAAATATTCTAGCTGGATTTGTTTGTCTGTCCAACATAACATCATCGTACACCACTAAATTATTAATAAATCCATCTAGGTCATCTACAGATGGAGCCTCATCAATATCGTTAATAAAATCAACCACATCATTACCGTCTTCATTCAGCAATTTTGCATTTTCATTAAAATCCTTGAGTACTTCGTAACAGTGTTGATCATCTACGGATGGTGCTACTAAATACAATTTACTCCATTTTAACCACCGCATTATTAAATTTAATAATAGTTGTGTTTTACCCGATCCAGATGGACCTATTATAATCATCCTTATCGAATTTGGTAATGCTGGATGATGCTTCACTGGCGCCTGTTTTCGTGTCGCCGAAAAGTCAATTATATCCATATAATAAATAATATGAGTCTATATTGTGTTCGGTGTAAAATTCCTACACCCACTGCTGAATTAACTACTATAACAACAAAAAATAAACGACGTGCTCTGACGGGCAAATGTGTAAAATGCGGTACGAAGAAATACAAATTTGTTAAAACAAAGACAGGTGAAGATATAGCCGCTTTATTAGGAAAATTACCAGGAACTCCGTGGGCTAAATACCCCGGTGAGAAACATACTCCAGGATATAATTATTGCGGTCCTGGAACTCGACTTGATATCCGACTTGATAATCAAGATCAACCAAGACCAGGAGAGCATCCAGTAAATAAGATTGATAAAGCGTGTCATGTTCATGATGTTGCGTATAAAAAGAAAGATTTGCAACAAAGGCATCTCGCAGACGTAAAATTGATTCATGCATTAAATTCTATACCTAATAAATCTGTCAGAGATAAATTAGCTAGTTTTCTAGTAAAATCTGCCATGAAAAGTAAAATAATGTTAGGGGCTGGTAATTAATGATATAACTATTATAATGGAATCCATTTATTATAGCCCAAGAGGATATTGGAGAGGCAGATCAGCTATTACTAAATTATCTGAAGCAGCAAAAGTCTCACGTTCTGTTGCTGCAGCTTGGTTAGCACGACAGGCAATATGGCAAATTTATCTACCACCACCTAAAAAAATTCAATATGCACATTTTGATGTCAGCGTCCCTAATGAGGTTCATCAAGCAGATATTTTATTTTTACCACACGATACCATTAAAATTGGTAAACGTCAGTCACGCACATACAAATACGCATTAACTGTCGTTGACGTTGCAAGTAGATATAAAGAAGCTGAACCATTATCAACAAAGACAGCGTTTGAAGTTTCATCTGCGTTTGAACGAATTTATCAGCGAGGACCTTTGCGATGGCCACAGTTATTACAGGTTGATCCGGGCAAAGAATTTCTTGGTACAGTATTATCGTTGTTGAAAAAACATAACGTTAAAATCAGACGAGGACATACTGAAATTCATCGTGATCAGGCAATCGTTGAACGATTTAATCGAACACTTGCTGAGCGGTTATTTGAATACCAATATGCAAAAGAAATATCTACTGACTTTAAGTCCGGTGAGCGATCTCGTGAGTGGGTTGCGAGGTTACCAAATGTGATAGCTGCATTAAATAATGAAATTACTCGTTCAACTTCCATGAAACCTTCTATTGCGATCACAAAAAAAATATACCCCGTAGCGATGACATACATCAACCTCAACCAGTATTAGGTAATGTAACTGTAAGATATTTATACGAACCTGGCGAACTTGAAGGTGGTAAAAAAAGAGCAACTGATCCTATCTGGAGCGTGACTACACATACAATTTCTAGTGTAGTTAGATCCACAGGTAGACCTCCAATCTATAGATTAGATTCTACAGCCCCTCAACGTGGATTTGTACGTGAACAATTACAGGTAATTCCTAAAGACACACAATTACCACCACATACAATTACATAACCAGAACCTCTACGTCGATTACATTCAAGACAGGTCAGCATCACATTATCACGTATATGACCAAGATCACTATTAATTCTGTCTACGGTAAATTGTCTTGGATTATTATTCGAATATTGCCATAACATATTACAGTTACAGCTTGCACAATTATTATTTTGTTGTGTTTTTAGTTTTATAATAAATTCAACATCAATATCAAAATCACGCTTATTTTTTTTATCGCACTGCTTATAACCAGATAGTTTTTTTCTTATTACGTCATTATTAACAGTCTGATCATT
Source organism: Megalonaias nervosa (assembly GCA_016617855.1). Classification (NCBI taxonomy): domain Eukaryota; kingdom Metazoa; phylum Mollusca; class Bivalvia; order Unionida; family Unionidae; genus Megalonaias; species Megalonaias nervosa. The sequence continues at coordinate 23,514 of JAECUM010013225.1, read as the reverse complement.
ATTTTCTGTAAAATTCATAATAACCCTATGTAGTTGAGATATTCTTCTGACCCTAGAAACTGCGAGATAGACTAAATTCGACCATTCGATCCGATCATCTATAATCCAGATATTTGTATCAGAAATAGTTAACCCTTGTGATGAGTGAATAGTTATAGCATATCCTAACGTCCACGGTGATTTATTCATATTAAGCGCATTCTCAACGACATTAATATCAACTAAAATAATATCATTCAAGACAAGATTCTGTATTCCACCACCAGGAATTTCAACATCAATATTCTGTCGTCGAGTATCTGCTGGGCGATAACATAATGGTACAGGTAGATCTGAAAACTTTTCTTTATGTAACATAAATAATTTATCCTGTAGTTCATCACGAACTATCTTTCTACTTGCAACTATTAAATCATCGGGATTCCATAAATTTAGAAAATCACTCATAGAAGTCTCTGGAATTACTCCTCGCATTATTTCACATTGTACTCTGTCTGGTTGTAGTCTGATTAACCTTTTAAATTCCTTCAGCGGTTCATCAATAGCTCTATGGTCATCATTTATTTCTTCATAATAATCTACGTTATTCTTCAGCCATTCATGTGGAGACTGTCCAATAAAAGGTGGTGGTTGACCATGATCACCGCACATTATCACAGCAGTATTCTTCGTCAATAACCATTCAAGGAATATTTTTAATATTTCTAACGACACCGTGCATATCTCGTCCCATATAATATATTTAGGTATATATTTCTCACCCATTCGTTCGGGAGTCCATGTGTCTCCACACCATCTAAAGAAACTATGATAAGTACACGATTTTACTCCTCGCTCTTTTATTTCTCTGGCTAATTTATGTGTCGGTGTCAAAACAATTATATCTGAATTATTATTCATGAATAATTTAATCACACGTGTTGTTTTACCTGAACCACCGCATCCATTAAGATAAACAGTCTTATGTCTAGATACAGGATCATATACAGATGGTGCTGATGACTTTGATATTTGAATATTATTTTTGTAATATATTTCCCTAATTTCAACGTCGGCAGATTCAGAATAGCTAAGTATATTTTCTTGTTTTATTCTCCATGATCCCCATTCACCATTACCAAGTAGCGGTTTTAATAAATCTGTATATTTTTTATTTATATAAAACGAATCCGTGGCGACTCTGACAGCATCACGAGGAAATCTATTTATCATAGACAGTAGATTTATAGAAACATATGCCAACATAGATGATCTTAAATGAGTAAACTGCGGTGAGTCACCATCAAGATAACTCACAATTGTACCTAGTTTGGTTCCGTCTGACAAATAAGCATTACTCCGATTTATAAATGTATTTTTTTCTGTTGTATCAGCAATTATAAAATCGAGTTCAGCATCGTCCATAATCAATCTTGTACAGTGTCTTTTATGATCATAGGCTCCTCCTTGAGTAAATTTACCAATTATCTTTCTACCAAGATCTTTTGCAAGTTTTTCATCATGCTCGTCCCTGCATTTACGTATATTATTAGTAATTTTAATAATATCATCTTCATTAAGATCAGGAAATTCTTTCCTGGCATCATCAATATTAAATCTATTTGGTTCTGGTAACCAAACTTGTTTCTGTGGACTATACGATATAATCGCCTCACTCACCTGTAAAGATATTAAAATTCCAATATCAAGCATATATCGCAATAGTACTATTGGAACCCAACATTTTTCTGAAAAATGTCTTCCAAACCAAGCATAAGTAATCGGATGGAGATTTTCTGCAAACTCGAATGATTCTACATGAGCAAATCCTGTTAGATCAAAATCTGGTAAATGTCCGTTTATCGCAACCCTGGTCATCTCGTGTGATGGATGTCCGAATCTCTTAAAGTATTCAGAACATTCTCCGTATCCAAGAAAACTTCCAGGATAACACGCTACCATATCAACAGATATAACGTCATTACACTTATATTTAGTATTCCATAATCCTCCGTGTCCATATCCTACACAGCTTTTATGAATGTCTTCAAGAAATTCCGATCGTGTTGGTTTCCATAAATTTTTCTCCTGAGCGAAATGAGCCGCTACGGATGGAACTGTAAAACAATTATTTAATAATAGTCTAACTTTGACATCGTCTGAAGTATATTTCAGCGCAAGATGTTCCATTTCTACATTAAGAGATTCTATGCGGTAAATATCACCATTAGGCCGTACAAACTGATCGTAATGATCATATTCTGAACTTTGAAATAACCAAACGGATACAGGGTCAATTTTACTGATATTTTTGATAAAATCAAATATATGACCATCATGAAATTTAACCGCTCTATCTCGTGGAAATATTGTTACTGCTGAGGTCCACGCATGAGAATTATGATCAATAATATATATTGGAGCTCCTCTTGATTCATATTTTGGTTTATATAAAATCTCTCCGGTTAACGTCTTTACTGTTATTGGAAATTTTAATTTCTTTTCTAGTTCAGCGACATCTTTGATAGACGCTCCGGTATCTTTAACTGATTCTGCCCAAGTATTTATTTTTTTACGCCTTAAATCTGTTAAACCATTACCACGTATCGCGTTTGTAAAATGTTCTGTAACTCGTTCAGCTACACAGTTTATTCTTGACTCTGACAGTTTCATAGGCTTTAGATCCCCGACGTCAGGTTTATTATTAAGCGGATATATTGCATATACGACTGCAGTAACTGGATATGCACGTTCATAATATACCTTACCAACACCAGTCAGTATTCCTGGCTTAGATTTATTATTTAAGAGAACAATATTATTTCCTGACTGTATGCGTACTGGATCGCGCTTGTCACGAATAATCCAAATATCTTCTTCTGTATTTACAATAAATTTTATTAAAATAAAATATTTTTGATCATCAAGGTGATTAATAATTACTTTTCCTCGTTTGTCATTCATCATATTAGTATCATTTCCGACTCTGAATGTTGACCATACATAAGCAGCGCCATCGTCACGAAATTCATTTTTTGCTTCACGAATACGTTCGGTTATATCCTCATCCGTTAATGCCAGATCTTGCATCAAAGTACTATATTTATATTCTGATAGTCTGTCAAGATCGAATCTGGCTCTTTTAGGTTTAATCATGGATAATTCCTCCATATAATTAAGACAAGTATTTAAATTAAAATTTTAGTATATATATATATATATAATGATTGAAACAAAAAACAAATGTGCTTGGCTCAGAATTGGATATACTTCTCTTTGTAATAAATCGTGCGTGAATAAATACTGCTACTACCATATGCAAAATATCAAAAATGGAAGTACAGGACCAATACCATGTATTCAGTGTGGTGTTGGAGTCAGAGGAAAAACTCCATTGTGTCTAAAATGTGGCGGAAAAAAATACAGAGAATTAAAACGATATTATGACAAAAAAAATGATGCTTTGACATTGTCAGGTAAATCTCCTATAAAACACGTAGAAGATTATCTGACCAGATTTCAAAACAATGATTTAGACAAATAATATTATATATATAAAATGACTCAGACAAATCAGACTTATGATGAAATGATCGACAATGATATTATAAGAGAATTAAGAAAAGAAGCATTTCGTAATAAATACGAATATGTGAAACATCCAGTATATACAAATTATGAATCATCCCGAGATGGTATAATCAGACACTGCAGATTAAAGAAACCAGTAGGTAATGTTGAAAATAAAGGTTATTTTAGATTTAATGTTGCTAGAGGAAAAAGATACTTATCAAGTAGATTCGTATTTGAATGTTTTCATGGAGTAGTTGAAAATGGACTTGTAAGTGGATCATATTGATGGAAATCCCAAAAATAATCGGTTATCTAACCTGCAAGCTATTACACCTAGTCAGAATAATACACGTGGAAATACAGGAAGGTGTAAAAAGTTTGCAAGAAGAGCTATTAAATCCATAAATACAGAAACAGACCAAAAAATAACTTTTCCATCAATGTATGCGGCTGCAAAACATTTTAGCATACATTCACAATCAGTACGTGATGTTGCAGATAATATTACCAAATCAGCATTTTCGAAAACATATAATCAGCTGATAATATTTGAATATGTTATCTAACTCTGTACTCTTAATAAATAAATTGTATATAGTTTGACTCTATATTTTACCATGGGTACCTTCACCGTCGCTGCTCTCAGTGTCACTCTCACTTTTGACAGAATCAAATAACATAATCTTTCTTAATTGCATTACACGATTATCCACGATCTTCTTTTTCTCGTATTCACGAGATAGTTCGGATCTAATATTGAACGTGCAAGAGGCGCAAATAGCTTTACTTGTTTTTCATTTACCACCGCCAATGATTCTAACATAGACTGATAAATTGATTTTACAAATTTATAATTGGATGGTAATGTGTATTTATTGTCAATTTTTCTTTGTTTTAATATTTCATAATCACATAATATTTTTTCAGGATCGAGATTATCAGATAGATTTATTCCGTTATGTTTTAATTTTTTAATAGCAGAAATAATATCATTAATGTTTTCTTGGTTCATTATATAATAATTATTTCTTTAAAATAAAAAATATTCACAAAACATATAATCACAACACAACCCCATATGAGCTCCTAGATTGCCAAACAACATTCTAGCAAGCTCAGGGGCATTTGAAATATCCCCATGTGAACTCCTAGGTTGTCAAACAACATCCTAGAAAGCTCAGAGGATATTCGAAATTAGACGAAACACATTTATACAGACTCAACCCCCAAATGAACTCCTAGGTTGTCAAACAACATCCTAGAAAGTTCAGAGGGTGATCCGTAATTTGTATTGACGACACAAACACAACACATAAACTTATCCTAAACTTATCCTAATGGACGGCACAAACACATAAACTTATCCTAAACTTATCCTAATGGACGGCACAAACACATAAACTTATCCTAATGATATATGATTGTATGGTTATGAAATATATACAAATGGTGATGACGGGGGAATCTTGTCTACGTCCAACAGATTTTGTACACTCTCCCCCCATACAAAACCCCGGGAGTGTAAAAGGTACACCCCTCAAGGGTGTATGGTAGGAGAGTGTATTTTGTCTGTTGGATATCGAGGAAATTCTCCGGGTTCCCCCAATTAAATAGCATCAGTCGCCAAATGCAAGATAATATCTTTAGCATTTTTGGAGACTCGAACACACGAGAGTCTGCACAACTTCGATCTACGTTCAACCGTCTTACCACTTCGGCCATCGTTCTCTTATCAATAATACAGTTGAATTTAAGTATATATATATAATATTTGCGCTGTCTCACAGAACTTGTATTACTAATAGAATGTAGAACTGTACTTCAGTTTTTCAAAATTCATAAAATAATTTGCACGTATAAGTTATAGTTCGTTAATGTAACAGACAGACGGACTATAACTAATACGCTATACACGTATATACAACTGGGTTTGTACAGGTAACGACGTAGTAGTAAGGGAAATAATCGTTCAATTTACTCCGCAGAGAGAGATAGCCGAGTTATCTCGCTTTATTATATATACAATTACTTTAATCATAGAAATTGATTATTATTCATGTATTTACTCATCAGATTATTTTTTTGTCCCCTGATTATTTAATCAGACGTTCTATGAGCGTATATACAAATTAATATTAAGAGACTCTTGTCTTAGATCCAAAATGTTTCCTGCCTGGTCAGTAAGTTTGAAATTTATTCTTGTCAGAAATGGATTATGAACTCGCAGGTACACGGGATTAATTGGCTCAGATACAATTAACCACCCGGGCGGATCTTTAGGACTAAATGTATATAGTATATACCCCTGTTGTGCCTGGTTAGATTTTGAAAGATCTACTTGATAGCTATCATCAATTACGTCACATACCAGATTGACCGCGATCGTAGATGTTATATTAACAATACCAGGTGAGATATGACGTCCGGCACCATGTGGATCATTATTATATTTAAGAATAGTTGGTGTAGGTATTAATTTTTTCCATGAATCACATATTCTTTTAAAGTGTTCATCAATAAGATCATTAACTGACTTCTTTAGCTCTTCAGAGTTAAATCCGGGAATTACAAATGTTGGTAGCTGTTCTTCTGTGATTCCATAATATTTAAGAAATACTGTTTTAAATAAGCGTTTATAGCTTACACGCTGAATAGGATCATCTTCATTAACTATATAAGTACTATGAAATCTATCTGCCGGTACGTTTAATGTTTTTTCTCTATCAACGATAGCCTTATTTACATATTCTAAATCTGATGCAACCTGATTCAGATGTTGTATTGTTTCAATTATTTGATTTTTTAAGTCATAGTTGTAGGAAGTGCTAATGCTAGAAAATAAATTTCTTAGATCATTAAGTATACGTCCATGTTCAGATTTAATTGGTCTTGATTTTGAATTAATTTCTTCAACATTAATTGTTGCTATTCTTGTTGTACCTTTACCCCGAACGAAATCTATATAATGAGTATGCTGTGCATAACCACGATAAGCATCCGAGAGTCTCTATAAACGGATAAGTTTTTCGATATTCTGGAAGTTGTATAAATTTTTCAACATCTATGACGAAGTCGGATCTCTGTGGTTCTGGTGGTCCTTGATAAACCGGTGGAACTTCAGGCCATCCTAATACTGATCTAATCGAACTTTGATAAATATCTACGGAATAATCAGGGGAATTTATTTCAATAACCGCAGATAGTGTTGGTTCGTAGACAGTAATTGCTATTTTTGATTCTTTTCCTGTAATAGATTTAATTCTGCGTTGGAACTCATCATTAATCTGTTCTATTTGATAACTGCCCGTTGGAATAGCAACTACTTGCCAATCAGTAGTTCCATCAGGCTTATTCTTATTAGCGAATACTAATGAATTATTTGGCTGTAGTCCACCAAAATGGTTTTGATCTAATATTTGGCCAGCTATAATAAACCCGTAACTGTGCTAATGCTATTTCTTTTGCAGGAATTGATGTTGGAAAATTGACACTAAATTCCGGATTGGTCGAACTTAACGATATCATAGTAGTTTTTGACGGAGTCGTATTAGTAACGATCTGCTGAAGTAACTCCCTGTCTGTCATTATTATTATTGTTGTTATTTAATTCATTAAAATCATTAGCGATCACCTTAAAAGCATCATCATAGGTTTTCATAATCATAGCAAATTCAGTATCGGATATTTCACCATCACTGACACACGAAGAAACGTACAAAGATAGTTTAGAACATGCATCTGCCACTGTATGTAATTTAATCATATAATCGTGCAATTTAGCATTTGTACAAGTATCTATCTTTTTGGCTATAATACCGAGAACTCCAGCAATAGTCGTTGATGCTGAAACAATAATGGTTATAACAGTAGGTGCTGTCATCGTCAATGTTGATAATAATAATCCTGTTCCAGTAATAACAGCAGAAACCGAGTAAACAACTACATCGATGACAACTATACGTCTTTTGTATTTTTTTATTTTCGTGTTATAATAGTCGATAAAATTATTTAGTTTAGTGAGACGCTCACATACCTGATTGCATCTGTAACGTTGAACGTCGATGCGAGACTGAGGTTGATCCATTATACTAACAACGTCATTTAATTAAGTTTCAGTTACAAATTCTAGGCACCACCAGTAACGTCTCGGAGGCATTTCCGTTGATATCAGCGTAAAGATTTCTTTGATGTTCTTGGTTAGCATCACCAATAGAGGATTATGATATACATTCGGTGATAATGAAGTTGCCGCAGTAATTTCCGAACCGTATATAGATAACCTGTATAACCCAGTTACTTCCGCGGTATGTTCAAGTGTGTTATTTTGCTGTGTCCATGTTGATGATCCTGATGCTACTGTATATACGATATTTTTAATTTGTATGTGTGGAATTTTAATCAGATTAGTTTTTTGAACAATATTAGCTATTCCACTGACAATGCCGTTGAGTTTCGTGTTAACGTCAGCTAGTTTTATTTCAACGGTTGGTTGTTCCCCAAAAAATTCTTTAATGGGTTTGTTTACATTTCTACGAAAATTTAAGAACGTTTCTACATGTTTGGAAAAAGTAGCACTAAGTGTAGTCATTTCATTATTGATTGTAGCTAGCGAAGTTGTTATAGGAATTTCCTTATCATCGACATACTTTTTCGTAACAGCATCAAAATCATATTCTGGTGTTCTAAGATTATTAATGCCATTATTATTCATGTTGAGAAATGTACGCATTATACCGCCGTTGACCAATACGTATTTAGATTCTTGATCGTCGACATATTTCTTTGTTGCGGCGTCCGCATCTGCGGTTGGGTTTCCAAGACCTGTAATTTTATTTTGATTCATAATAATTGAACCTGTAAATGAATCACCAGCTTTCTTAATATAATCGCTGACTGACGTACCGGAATCTTGTATTTTACCCTGATCGGTAAAAGTAACTATATTATTAACAACAGCATTAGGAACTCGTATAAGTACATCTGGTAGTTGTATATTACTAGTTTTTAATCGTCCTTCTTTATCCTGAAAAACAACTACTTCGTTTTGATCCACACTGGTTATATTTAATAAATCATCAATCTCATTTCTGAGCTGATCGAGAGTTGCGTATTTAGATAAATCAGCTTGCTGATGACCTTTACCACGAGAAGATCTTCCATAAATATCCACCATTATATTTACTAATGTCTGTTTAAATGTGACGTCGTAGTATATTCATGTACAACTTTGTGAGGTGGTTTTGTTGATTTTGATATAGCATCAAGTACGTTAAGTACTTCTCGACCACATATTGGTGGATCAGTTAATGTTTGTGTTGGTAACGTTGAATACCATATTGGAGTACTTTGATAGCCGCTAATATACTTTAAGAATTCTTTTGGTGGAGCTAGTCCATATGAATCAAAATAAATAATTCCACGTGGATCTATTGCATAAGCGACCCAATGCGTGCCTGGACCAGAATTTTCATCGAGATTAATAATACCGGTTTCAATGTTATTTGGTTGTTTTGGTAATTGATCACGCATGAAAACACCTCTGAAGTTTTTTATTTTTAATTTTTAGCAGCATCTAGTAAATCAAAATTGGACATAGGAGATATCAGTAAACTGTCCCTGGTAATCTTAGGCCTTTTCCGTACCATGAATGTGGAGTCCCTGGTAATCTTAGACCCCTTCCCTTTTTTTTAATTCCCTTTCCTGTTGCTTTCTTTAATGCCATTCCAGCAGCGGTTCCAACAGCGCCTAATGCAGCTGCTTTTGCAACAGCTGGGGCTGCAGCGGCTATTAATGCTGGTATTGCTGCAAGAAGTGGAAATATACCACCCGTCTTAATGATATCTTTAATGGCACCCGCAGAAAGATTAAGTTTTATACCTTTATTTGATTTTTGGCTTCATCGAAATGCCCGAGCTGACGTTCTGTAAGAGATAATTTATTTGAACCGCTCATCTGCTCTTTCTTTAGCAATATTTTTAATCCACAGTTATTTTTTGATGCTGATTGTATCCTTTTAATCTGACCAGGAGTCAGACTAACACTAACGTGATTATACGACATTATAATATTCATAAACGATCAAATTACATGTTTTCTACTGGAGCATCAACTACTCGCATTAGTCCACCAACACCTTCAAGTAACATCGATTTATCACTGAGTATGACAGCAATTGCTCTGTAATTGGCAATAGCTCCTCGCGTCACACGAGCTCGAAAATGTATATCGACTACTGACTGTCTGGCTAAATCTAAATGTTCGAACGAAAAGTAATAAATCGGATATAAGGTTGTAAAATCTAATTGTGATATTTGTAAACCAGTATCAATATTTTGATCACGTCCCATGAACGTCATTAGACGATGATATACACGTGCTACATGATTTTGTTCAAAATTCAGTAATATATCCTCGGATGGTTCTTGATGTCCATTTATCCTCAATGAAACCTCGGAAACACCAAGATTGTCAAATATCATAATACTACGTGTTTGATTATTTACCCGTTCAGCATCTTGAAATGCAATAAATATATGTCGTGGTGCAGAAACACCTTGCTGAGAAGCTATTTGCCATGTAAATAAACCATTAATATTACTCTGGATAGCATCTGTGGTCATTGTTAACCACGATAATGCTGATTTACCACCTTGATTCATAAAAGAGAGTAGATGTTCTTCTTTAGGTATTGTTGGAGTCATCACCGGCATCCATAATGAAAGTTTTGTCAGAATTACTCTACCAACATCACCAGCGAGTCGCCAGATTGCATCATCGTCGGTTGCTTTTCGTACAAGTACAACTGTATGCTTAGCTCCGAAAATGACTTTTCTGACATTTCTACAAAATCCAAATATATGTGATAGTGGAATCGCACATGAAAATGCTCTTCTTCCACCACGCAACATTGCTCGACGTGATCTAAATCCTAAGTTAAAATCTGGATCTACATTAATAATCATACTTTGTACATCAGCATCGGCGTTTCTAGCAAAATTTCTTGGTCGTCCTATTTCATATTGTCGATACTCTGGAGAATCAGAAGTGTCCTTTACAAACATCATTGACGGGCCAGCCGATCTTGAATAATCGTCGCTGTATCTTGCAAGGCCTAATATCGTTGTAGCAACATCAACGTCCTTCTGAATTGATTCAATATTTTTACCATCAATCATATACGTAGCACTATCAAATAACGCCATAATACCATTATTAACAAAACCGACACTAACATCGTCTCCATATGCTACTGGTGCTGCAGGAGCAGCGTTATTTAAAATTTCACCTTCAACCTCAATAAAAGCCTCAGCGGGTAAGAAATACCTACTTGTATCCTGAACTTGCAGTTCAATTCGTCCACGTTGATCTGGAATTCGAGCGTCATAAGAATAATATTGATAATCACGCATAGACTCATCTTTAAGTACTGGTGCGTCCATGTCAAATGCGGGATCAGATATTCGCTTGAACATCTTTATTATAATTATTATCGTCTAAAACGAAGACCACTTCGGGAAGTGAGACCACTTCCTGCTATCAGACTAGCGGTTATATTTTTTTCTTTTCTGACATTGGTACATCAGCCAACTCTGATAGCTTTTGATTAGCAATTTGATTTATTATTTTACTGACATTTACAGGCATTACTTCAGTACTAGGTAATTTTACTGGTGTTTGAGGTTTTCGTCGTATTAATCGTGCTAACCTATCTTTAATCGCTGAAAATGCTTTACCAGCGAGATTACCCATAGCACCAATACCTTTTTCACGAACAACATCAATAGCTTTCATACCCAGTTGCTTTGCGATCGGTATTGCTTTTGGGGCTATCCTTCTAAATAGACCCTGAACAACATCACCTAGTCCATCTCCGTAGGTTGTTTTATATACTGGTAATCGTGAGTTTATTACCCTGACCATAGTTGGTCCACGGTGAGTACTATATACGATCATTTTATTATAGTAATTGTATTTAATTACGTACTTAGTCGCTGTAGTAGTCATCGGCAATTTCATTAATAAGAGACTGATAAACATCAACGTCCATGATACCGCCAGTAAATAACCGTCTACAAATATCAGCTGCTTCATTAATTATTTCTGGAGAATTATTACCAGCTCGTTTTCCTCCAATGAGTATTTCTAATCGATCAACGTCAGAGATAACGTTATTAGGACATAGAGTAAAATCACCTCCGGTAGAGAGACCTTCTCCAGTAAATACGAAATAAGATTTTGGAATAATTTTATCAATTTCAGATTCTGGGTATCCTAATTTCTTTAATCTTCTTTTAGATTCTTTTATTGGATTAACTAAATAACTCAAGTCTTTGATATTTATGTTAGCATTTAACTGTGATTCTAGTGCTCTTTTATTTACGTCAACAATTTCAAGTAATTCGTTAATTTCCTCCTCCTTAGTTAGATACTGTTTATGTGGTGATGTTGGTAATCCTAATATTCCAAGTTGTTTTGGTGGAGGAGGATGTGATGATCTTAATGGTGGTGGTAATTCCAATGTTTCAGAAGGAGGAGAAGGAAGAGCAGGATGTTTTATTCTTTTTGGATATATTCGTTTTGGTCTTTCTGCTTCTCCCTGTTTTGCTTCTTTTTCTCGTTCTTTCTGTTCTCTTGCTTCTTCTTTTTCTCGTTCTTTCCGTTCTTCTGCTTCTTCTCTTTCTCGTTCTTTCCGTTCTTTTGCTTCTTCTTTTTCTCGTTCTTTCCGTTCTTTTGCTTCTTCTTTTTCTCGTTCTTTCCGTTCTTTTGTTCTTTCTCTTCTTTTTCTTTGCTTCTTCTTTTTCTCGTTCTTTCCGTTCTCTTGCTTCTTCTCTTTCTCGTTCTTTCCGTTCTCTTGCTTCTTCTCTTTCTTGTCTTGCTTCTTTCTTTGTTAAATTAACGAAATAATTAAAATTCCTATTATAATCTCTGTATATTTCATCATCTAATTTAATCTGCTCAACGTCAGCACGTATGCGGTATATTAATCTTTGCCATTGTTCACGGGATTTAATGATATTTTGATGATCAGGCTTTAAGAATTTATCCCTACGACCAAAACTCGTAGCAGCAAATTCAGCTAAATATTCAAAGTTTTTAATGCTATTAATTGTATTAGTGAAGTCTTCACTAAATTTATCAAGTAGCTCAGCATTGCTCATTGAGAGAATTTTTTGTTTTTGCGCCGTTGATATTGGTTGAGCAGCAGCTATGTCAGCTGGAAGTCCACGTAAAAGTCTTTTTGTCTGTTTTGTTCTCTCCGCTATTTTTTCAGTTGCCTCAGCGGTTTTCTCTAAAACAGGAAGAAGAGGTTTAGTTGTCTCTGTAATTGGTTTAAATAATTGTTTTGTAGCCTCTTCAAATTCAACATGAGATTCTTGTCGTTCTTGTAATTGTTGCTTGACAGCATCACGAACAGGTAAATATTTTCTAATTGCTTCTAGTCGCTCTCGTGCTAATCTAGCTGAATGAGGTTCTCCGATGACAACCATATTAATAATATTTATACTGACTATTTAATTTACAGCAGCAGGCAGGGTGAACGACAAAAATTGAGTGACCCGCCGAGTAAACTAAACGCACTATAACATAAAAAAACAAAAAATCAAAAATAAAATAACAAAAATGAGCTAACCCAAACGATTTATTATTCGTTTTTCAAACTATACGGTAATAATAAAAGTTAGGAGGTTCGGTTTAGCGTTATTGACCTTATTTTTCAGCCTCTGTAGGAACCTTTATTTTTGTAAAATAAGGTCTCGTACAAAGTGGTCTGTTCACCCTGCCTGCTGCTTGTGGTTTTAATTTAGAAAGGTGGTCAAAGGATCGTATTAGGTTATCAAATAGTATTATCGAGTCGGAACTTCAAGCCAAATTGAAATCTCTTAAGAAATGGCAATATGTGATAGCCCTAAGAAGCGCTGAGGGTACAACTCAGAAAACGAGTACAGGAAAGGCTGTATATCTTTTGGACGGCTGAAGCTATCCCTTTTCAATCCTTTGTATCCTTCAATACCGCATAGGTCTCCCAAGACCAAAAGTTTCCAATGATGGTGTTTTGGAATTGGATGTGACTGAACTCCGTGGAATTTTGGAAGCTCGTTCATCAGCATAGCCAGAATTGGTATTGGGCAGTCGTAAAATTCTTCTCCTCGGGCGCTGATGTATATGATGGATTCTTTTGCATCTCTTCATTTTTTTAATGATTTTTTCCCCAGAGATCCATCATAGTAGATTGTGGGTGGTCGGGGCTCTATTATTGTTCGGAGTGTATCAGCATAGTAGATGGTTGCGTTAGCATTTTGTAGTAGGTACGTAAAACCCCAAACATCAAATTGGTCGGCCACATAGTTAATCACATCTACTTGCTGATGAGTGACTGGATCTATCTTGGTCTGGCCTCATCTTGTGTTGGGTTTTTGTCTTTTCTTGTAGTGATATCTGTTGTTTATTTTGCCTGGCAGTGTTCCAGTTTTGGTTTGGCACCAGTACCTGACGACACAAATTGGATACGTAAAATAGTTAGGAATAATAAGGTAGATAGGGTCCCAAATTAACGAAATATAAGGGGTTAATAGCCCAAACGATCAGGCCCACAGCACAATATAGACTAAAATATCATACAAAATAAAAGACCTATACGTGGCAATATTGGCACAACCCAAATATCCCTGGTCTAAAAAATTTGTAAATATAAGGTGGTTAAAATCCAAAACCATCAGGCCCGGTCTCACAAGGAGATACTATTGGTAGCAATCAAATTAAAAATTACACCTTATAAAAAAAAAGTATAAAGCCATGCCAATTATAACAGATGCAGCTCAACATACCGACAGCGCAGATGTCAAAGTAAGGTTAGGGGACCATACAGAACACAGAGAGCCAATTAGCACTGATTCAAAATTCCCGCAAGACGACAAAATTGACATTTTGAACAGGGGGCAAAATTAATATCAATGGGTGTGGATCGTCGCCTGTGGAGTTTTGGGGCTTCTCTTCTTTTCCTCTCCTCCGTTGCACCAGCTGGACCAAACTGACGAGTGAGCGGTGTTCATTAAAAAGCGCGCTGGGGTGAGGCACTGATTCCCTCCCACCCCCTGCGAATAACTAAAGATACAACGGTGTGGGAATTAACGAGTCGCACATACCCGAATAGGCGAAGGCGATCATAATTAAAAATCAGTCAGTCATTCTGGCCATCATTTCCTAAGTCGTCGAGTAACATAATAGAGATCAGTACGTGTGTGTGTATGTGTGTGTCTTTTTTCCCTTAATGCAACTCTTCTCCTTACACTGATGAATCTTTGTTTTGTGTGAAAGTGGAGAAGTGTGACTATAAACAGTGACTCACTTTGCTGGTGTGTGTGTCTTTGTGTGTGTGTGTTTGTTTGGTAGGATTTATTGATTGTAAACGAAGGCTTCTGTATGCCTATTTTTGATAAAACCTTACCTTCTTTACTATGCGTTGGTGTGGAGTATAATGTATATAGTCGGTATTAGTGAGTTGGATTGTAAAATCTATGTAAATAGTTTCTTTTCCGTCAGTGCTGATATTTTGTTTTGGCTTACTTGGTATGTGTTTGAGATATAAAAATCGTAGCGTTGGTCAATCGGATCATCATCATTCATTCATTCTTTCATTGGCCTGGATGACGTCGAGCCAGCAACATCGGGGCGCCAAGCCAACGTTGCCGCATAGGGAAGTGGAGGATGTAACAACCGCGAGATGGAGCAGGGAGTGGAACGAGCGCGCAGCACATGGGAAATGACTAACTAACAAAATAGAAGAAAAAGAAGCGTGTATGTGCTGCGCAGCCCACGGGGACGCAACTACCATCCCAGGACTTACCTACCCACCTAGCGGAAAGAAATATCAAGAAGTGCGACTGGCGTACAATAGTCAATATTAACATTGGCCGGAATGTTCAGGACTGGAGCGGGAAAATAAAAATGGCGGACTTCGTTGGAGGTATCAGGGTGACTAGCCGAAGACAACGGACAAGCCAGCCTGTTCCAGTGTAGACCAACTCGGAGATAGACTCGACGTCCATGGACTCGAATTGAATCGGCCGAGTAAACTTTCAATTTGCCAGGTGAATGTATAGGTTTTCATTTTGGCTTGAAAACCTCTTGCGATAATATCTCTATGCTGTATTTCAAATTTGACCCTTTGATTCCACCATCAAAATTTTTATCTGTTTATTTATTATGAGTGATACAAAAGTATGAGTGGCTTTGACTTAGCTGATTGGCATATTATAGACAATTTTATGTACACTTTGTACACTAAATTCCAACTTTGACTTATATTAACAACGAAATTTTCAAACTCATTTTATTTGGCTAATTGCACAGGTGGCTTACACGTTATTGGTTTTACAGTTTGCCCATTAGTACAACTGGACTGAATTTGACAAATACGTGCCGTCTGGCGTTTTGAGGCGTGAACAACATCAATGGCTATTAAGTTTGCATCCTTTGTTGGGTCCCTTTCCTCCTTTTCCTCTGTCAGACACCAAGTAAGAAGCGCGACCATCGCGCATTAACGTGGGGTTTGTAGCGGCACCATTCCTGCAAACCTCGATTAATTTTCCCGACACTCGGGAGTAAACCAGTCGCGAACGTATTAGTTTCCATATGCGAATATAATTTTTTGACTTGACTAATCGGACCATTCATCATTGAATAGTCAGCGATGGAGAGTAACCAAATAGATAAAATGCAAAAGTTGCAAGAGGTGGTAGGCGATCTAGGTATTGTGGAAGAGATGCTAGTAAAGCTGAAGACAGGCATTTATAGTACCAGGAGAGTCAAGATGGAAATCATTAACTTAAGGAAAGCCAAAGAAACGTTAAGAGAGCTAATAAAAAGGGAAAAGAGGAAAATAAGCAGATCAAAACCAATAATGATAAGTTAATGAAAGAGGAAGAAAATGAGAAAAAGATAAAGAGAGGAGGAGGAGAAGGAGAAGGAGAAGATGGAGAATGGGAGAAAGAAGAATAAAACTGTATTGGACAAGATGAGGAGCTGGTGGAGAAGAAGGGAGGAGAGAACTTAGAAGAAAACCAAAGGCCCTTTTCAGTGCCATTCATATGTCTGGAAAAGATGTCTATTCTCTTTGCCACTCCAGTTGCTGAAATTTAGGCAATGTTCCAAAACTTGATTAAAACACAGCAAATTATATTCTTTCTATTTAGCTTTACCTACGTGAGATCAGTAACCTTGACAAGTACTTTTTATGAAACGATTATTGTGTCGTGGTTTGATACTGTACTGAACCATAAGTTTTAAGATTCTATTGAACGGAGCTATATGTCTTATTAGAAATTTAGAACTGCATCAATCAGTATATTATTGGATAGGGTCTGTCACGAGAAAGTGAGGGACGAAGAGACTTTCATGACTGAAACCGTGGCACGTTTTTCAAGGCGTATTTATATATGCATATGCAGCTGCCTTCATGTAGAAGGATTATTTAGAATACTTTATAAATCAATCAAGCTTTAATTAATTAACATAAGTGATACATTTCAGTTTACTCTGGAATTGTAGTCAGTAAATGTAGTATTTGTAAATACCGCTCTCCTGAAATAATAATGATCATTGATTGCTCCATGTATCAGACACGTAAACTGAATAAAAGTATTAATTGGAGAGTTTTTCACGTCTTTATATTAGTCCATTGAATTATTTTATATTGAATAGAAATTCGAAATATAAAGAGCATATTGCATAAGGCATATTGGCCATGGCCTGCACTTTCGAAACATTATAATATACATCGAATTTGAAGTTTGCACACCAATTGCTTTGCATACTTGATTTGTACTGTGTGCTGGCATTTCTCCGTGATCATATGTTATGTGTATCTGTACTTTGTTATCGACCTTAGTCCAAAATCTTGTTAATGGTCTACCTGACTGGTGATATTAACTTGTCAACAACATAATATATATCTAATATTTCTCTACGAATATAGATTAAATATTCAAATCATTATTTTAGGAAGTAAACTTGTTTGTTTGAATCTGAGTCTAGGACATTAGTTTTTCACTTTGACATTCCAAATATTTGCTGACAACTTTGAATGTTTTTGAAAGGAGACTGGCCTACATCCTGGCTCTATTAGTGTATCTTATTTGTTGGTATTAATTTTGTTATTTGAAACATACTCATTACATGCTGTAACAGGATAACTGAGTTGGGGTCCAAATATAACGATGAACACTTTTGATGGTGCCAAAAGTACAATGTTTATTTATGAATGATTCAATGAAAATGACTATGTGTGATTCGTGCGCCAACAAAATCCAAATATACTATATCTGTGAACATATGCACGAACCTGATAATGTTTTGCGATTTAAATCAAATGTGAACTGATATGCAAGAAAAAACCTTAAATAGTAAAACGATACACTAATTAATGATTCAAAGTGATTCCACGCAAACAATGGAAAAATGATTCACGTAAACATTGACAATTTCCACACAAATAGTAATAAATAATATAGTTCACTCAAATAGTGATGTATGATATGTTTCACTCAGCTAATGATATTATGATGTGTTTCCACTCAGATAGTGAAATATGAGTTTTCACTCAAATAGTGAAATATGATATGAAACATTGGGACATATATCTTGCGGAGTCGAACACAAATCCGAAAGGTCTCCTCAGCCCCAACGCTCTGTCGAATGGTTGAGGGGCCACCACGAAGGGTATGGCCCTCCTAGTCTGCCTAAAGATCCGTAAAATCTATTGTTCTTTGCAGACTCGTTGGTCCAGAAACCTTGGTTCCTCACCACGTGATTACCTTTATCTTCTTCCGGGCCAACGTCACCCCCGACAGCAGCACACTGGGCATAACACAACCCAAATTAGCACCACGTCTAAAAAAACCCACTTACAATACGGTGTATATACGGAGATACAATATAACCATTATTCCATCCCTCCTTCACTCCTTCAGCACTACCTCAGCATTCACCAGTCGCGATTCACCAGTCACCGGCCATCGATCAATCAATCACCAATCAGTCACCAATCAGTCAGCTGAAACTATAATATATGACTCCTTGTACTACAAATGACCAGATCATGTATAACAGCACGTAATGACGTCATGTACTGTAAACTTGAGTTGATTATTTTATAGAAATTATATTGTCGGGAATACTGTGCAAGGTGATAATCAGGTTTAGCAGTGAAACTGTGTCTGACAAGAATCTCATAGTACATAAGGTAACACCTTCAATTCCTTAATAAGTACAACAATATTGCGAGCATATTCATTCTGTTAAGTAACATTCAAGTAAAGTAGGAAACAGACTATACGATTGCATTATACGACATAAGTCAGAATTACCTATAATACAAGATGAATGTGATAGTAAAAAAATTATATCCTATAATACAAATAGGAAAATAATATTTAACTCACATACCTCTACAGCTGGAGATCGCAAGTCATTAAAGTAGACTGCTCACTGACTAGACTTCTGGTGATGTGTTGTTTAATTCTACGATAAGGTAATTTATACACAGGCCATGTAGTCATACACTGCCTGTGCTCTCAAGGTATCTCGGTTTTCCCATCGGAAGCACTTTGATCGTGCAGCATGGGATAACCGAACTCACCATTTAGACATAATGTACGATATACATAAACCACCCTCGGGAACGCTGTACACAGAAACGAAACACGAGTACATGTATGTATTCCAAATAATAAATAAACAATAAATATATACAATTCCGTGACACCTACCTTCACGTTTTATTCCTTGCTTTATGCCTATGTTTTAAATTCAGTGTTTTCTAGTCGAACAATCAAACAAACGTAATGATTTTAACATGATGACAGTGTCTCTTCACTTCGACATTGTCTATGAAAGAATTCTTTCATCCCAGACTTTTCCCAGCGCGCATATAATATAGACTTGTACATGTTTTCTGCATATTCTTGATGGCGACCGTATTGTTATATTTAATTTAAAAATAATTGTCGAGGTTGGGGATTAATTTCTTCATCTAAAAACGTTGATAATTTTTTAAATATACGTATAAGCAATGATTAAAACAATGCAATGATAAAATAACGAAACTACTCGGCATTTACGAATAATAAATGTAACATGTAAATAACAAAGATGACTGCACGTATAAAGAATTCGCCTTACTTGTTTGTGTATGCAACGTAAGCAGTGTTGAACCAGAGTGCTAAGCTTAATATCCACACATATCAGGATTCAAACTTTTCGTTGAATTAACCATTTGCATCAAATCCCGTAACTCTCTTCTGCGGGCAAATCGTTCTTCATCATTATTTGGTTTAATATGCTTAACAATATATGTTCCTTATGCAAGAATAAAAATATCTTTTAAAAAACATCGATTTATTTCTAAATTTAGAATCATGCGTCAAGATAAATCCTGAGAAGCTTCCATCCTTGGATTATTCACATCATATATTACTATATTCCTTTTTTAGGAGGAGTGATGATCAGAGACTGGGTCCATGGTGTGGGCCATAAGATGGTCAAGTATTCTGCGGTAAGTGCAGGCTTTACATGGCAACATGGCACACGACTCGATATGGCGCAGCGATGCACATCAATCACGTTTCGATCATTCGAATCGTCTATATTCTTATACGGTGACTTATATCCAGCATTAGAGATTCTGAATGATCTAACCAGAAAAAACGAGAGGATTTTGTTGAGGCCTTTCTGAAATGACAACGATAAAATGGTTTCTTGGGGATCTTTTGCAGCATTGATTTCTTCTGCATCTATGCAAGTACAATGTCTCATGCCAAAAGGTGAAATGTAACTTGGTCACTGAGTGTACAAGTACAAGATATGGAGAATTTAAGTGCATTAGTTAATAACTTAGTAGAAATCAGAAATGCCAGTTTCGTTCGTCAGAAAAGAGGTGCTTGTTTAGTTATTTCCGCATAAGGACTTTAAGAATGGAAGGTTATGAATGCTCCAAGAAAACATTTAAGTACCTAATAGTACAGCCGATCAAACAAAAATAAAGCTAGAAAGTAAATTCTGTTTTTGAAAGAACTTGTTAGACCACGACTTTTTCCAGTTTCTTTCTTTGCTAAAACGTGCCATATAGGATAATATTAAACCACAAAATGATGAAGAGGTCGTAGGTAAATTACATCCGTGTACCATGTGGATTTGGACTTTCGGATTATAACAAATGTGATACACAAACAATTCCTGAATTCAAAATTAATTTTTTAGTCAAATCATTTAATATGAAGGTCTGGAGATTATATTATTATTGAGGTTTTCTTTGGTTTGAGATTTTATTTTAAGGAGCCAAAAGTGACTGTTAGCATAATCGCATAAGATTGGAAACTTAGCCTCAAACAATTATCCCATATTATATCCAGGCCAGGTCTCATACCTTTGAACTGAGTATGAATGTAAGCATGAAAATGTGTATCTTTGGGACATGTATGTATATACCTTGTTATTCCATGAGGTCGCACCTGACTTGCACCACATGTATAGAACTTGCTTGTCCCTGAGATGACACGAGACTTGGGGCCAAATTGATAAATATTATAAGCAAAACATCATGCTCCATGTAATTAAGTATAAATACAGTATACACTCAAAGCGCAGACAACTAAAATGTCAACCACAGGAAGATTTCTGGAAAATAAAATCTTAACACCATTAGACATAAACACGATAATTCAAGCATTACAATAGGCACTCTATATGACAATTTGAAACTGTTGATTTTGCTACAAGCAGATGACACTGCAATAATCCGGAAGTGATGCAGACTCTATTCAAGAAAACATTAATGTTTTTTTGAAGTAAACTAAACTTATAACGAAAGAACTGCTCGGATCGCGTAGTTACTCTCAGTTTAAATTTAAACAAAGTAGAAATATAATTTACATTTGTAGGGAATTTAAATACAAGGATATTTTCTTCGAGAATCAGTGATTTTCTAAAGCGATATACCACAATGCTTAAGAAACAAAGACACTCCATGCTTGTTCACAATGTGGGATTACACACTGCGAATTACACACATGATTTACAGTTACAGTTATTCGATCACGCTGTCATATCTATGTTCCGGTATGGGTTTGAAATTTGATGTTTTCCTCAATTTCCAATATATATATATATATATATATATATATATATATATATATATATATATATATATATATATATATATATATATATATTTATACTCCCTCCATACCTTATACATACATATGCCCACTTTTACATAGAGAGACAGAGACAGCGACAGAGATCGAGACAGACACACAGACAGACAGATATAAAGAGAGAGAGAAATAGTGATATTGTGAACTTTAGGGCGGAAATGGGACTTGGGGACATAAGGGGAATTTAACATGGTAATGGCACTTGTTGGCATAAGGGGAATTTAACATGGGAATGTCACTTGTAGCATAAGAGGATTCTGACATGGGAGAGACACTTGTGGGATAAAAGGAATTTGAAATGGGAATGGCACTTGGGGACAATGGATATCCTAAGTGATGATTAACATGGTAGCGATACTTGGGGGTCAGCCGATAACATTGTTACAAGTGGCCGACCTAAACTGTTTTCTAAAAGTGGCGTTGTTCCCACAAAAATACAACAAATATCGTATGATTTAAAGCACAACGTAACCAGTGCATTATGAAGGACATAACGTCGTATGTATATTATTAAATGATGAGACACATATATGTACACATACATAGCACATCATGCATACGTACATGTATACTCATATACAGACATTTAATTATAACAACAATTACACAGGTAGACGTATATATGTAAGCGTAAAAATGCATGCAAGAGAATGTACATACTCAAACACTCATACATGAACATACCCTTACACACACATCCACACACACACACACAGACACACATACACACACACAGACACACACACAGACACACAGACTCACACACACACACACACACATTTTACCTTATGCCTTATATCTATCTATATACTTATGCCATATATATATATATATATATATATATGCCTTACGCACATATATATATATATATATATATATATATATATATATATATATATTTACACTTTAAGGAGAAGTTTGCATGTGTTATTCAGAT
Source organism: Megalonaias nervosa (assembly GCA_016617855.1). NCBI lineage: Eukaryota > Metazoa > Mollusca > Bivalvia > Unionida > Unionidae > Megalonaias > Megalonaias nervosa. Next base: position 813 of record JAECUM010013225.1, on the reverse strand, counting down.
CCAATCAAATCAATCGACATTTTATATAAATGTCAATTGGTTTCATATCAATTTCTGAATATAGAAAATAAATTTGTGTGCTCGTTCTACGTTGTGATATATCTTACTATTTGGAGGAAAATTTTCTCAATTAGCTTGGGGTTTTCCTGCTCTCAAATCGCACGTCCATACAGCAAAGTAAGTAAAATGGTGTGATCAAACAGTTGTAACTGTAAATCGAGATGAATGCTCAGAAAGTTTATTATGCTGTAGAAATGATGCCTGGCCTTTGCTTGCTTGCAATAGTTGAGATTTATAGCTTTGAAACTTTGCCGTTTTTATGAAAGATTAGGTATTTAAATTCCTCACAGATAGAAATGGTATTTCCTCTCAATATAAAAAACACAGTTGAATTTCGCGATCCAAAATAAAGCTTCGAAATTTTAATTTATTAAAGGTTAATAATAAAGATTTTTTGGATAGGGTCTGCATTACTTACGAATATTACAATGCCATCTGCTTATAATAATATCAACAGTTACCAGTACATATTGGTTTAACAAACCTTTTGTTTCATATACAGTTCTGTACAAACATCCACTTGTAGAAAGCAGGTTGATCAGAAGCTGTGAAAAGAGCATCACAATACCATATCCCACAAAGAATTTAGAAATGAACAGACTGTGTCCAGCAAACATGACACATGATTCTATATTTTAACATAATTTGAAAATAATTCAAAACGAAACTTGTCGTTCATTTTGTTTTCAATACCTAACGACACCTTCGAGTCAAATATATATATATATATATATATATATATATATATATATA
>JAECUM010013224.1:0-68963 GCA_016617855.1 Megalonaias nervosa | reverse complement strand
GGATCGAATCCGCGACCTCCCGCATTTTGGATTGTATTATTCTCATACAGCAAGACTGTTAGCACATCAACACTATTCCAGGTATTGGTACATCAGTACTTTCAAGATTTGAATTCTTTAGGAACACCACTTTAATTCATTCGGAATACTCTATAGTTTTGCACTTTTGACAGAACATTTGGGACAATTTGGGATTTCACAATACTGTAAGATTTTTATAACTATTTTTACTTTGTATTCAAGGGAAATAAATTATTTGTTCAATTTTACAAAGCTTGTTGGTTTCTCTCTTGTCTGTTACTTAGTTTAAGACCAGAGAATCTTAACACTGTTTGCCATCAATTATTTATCACCGTGATTGTACGCTGCCAAATTATATTAAGATACGTTAAATCTGCTTGCCATTGTTCTTCTTTGTTCGATGTCGATGACTTTGGTCTGACTTCTGGAAAATACTCTTCGAATGGGTTAGTGTAACGTGTACGTCAATTGTTCTCCTAACCATTGTCGCACATCTGACAAACGTTCGTTTGAATTTTTTAGCAGCACAATTCAAATTTTGAACTCCTCCGTAACAAGCAGAATGTGCAGGATTGCAGTAAATGCTCGCTAAAAGTATCTAAATGATGGAATTAACTGTAGTCATTGCTTCTCCTTAGTTCGATACTGCTCTACTGAAGACGTTGCAATATTTGGCCAAACGGTTTCGATTTTTGGCTTCTGACAAATCAGTTCGATTCATCAACGACCGTAGTTCTTGTTGTAACTGTGGATCTAAAGTGAGTGTTCTCCCTTCCATACGATCCAACGGCGTGGTTTTCTGGAGTACATACGTGTTCAAGCAGCAGTACCTCTCTTTGGGATGAGACGGGTTTTTTTCTTCAGAGTTTTCTTCTTGGAGGTTTTCTTTTTCTTGTATGAACTTGGGGCATAATTACTCTTCTTTTTGGTCTACTGCCGTCTATGGGTTCTGTTAATGATGCCGTGACGTAACTGACGTGCTATCAAAGAAAACCGACATTATACCTCTGAGACTTGGCAGCTTTTTTGAGAATGATGCCTTCAAATACACAATAGTTCTTTGCGTTTCACTTTTTTCTGTACAAGTTCTTTGATAATGCGTTTTCGCAGCTCAGGAGGCAAACTATGAATGTTCTGTTCTTAAGAATCCGTGGGGATAATAATCATGCCCCATCAAAGGAAGGCAGTGACAGCACGGAGACTATCTGGCATGTTCCAGGAAAGCTCAATCTTTATACTCCCATTCATGGATCTTCACACCACAACTTTAACAATGAATCTGGTCTCCTCGTCCCGAGTTGAAAAATCCGGCCATGGCCAACATTTTATATAGGGTATTCTATCCAGATCTTCAGGCCCTTATTTGAACGTCTTGCGTCGACTTTCAAAGTCACAAAAGCCAGGCAATGCCATATGAAAAGTGTATTCTTCTTGATTTGTACGTCACAATGAGCTAGCGATATCCAAGTGGTTTGCAATTGCATGGATGAGGCCCACAGATAGGTACTCGCACATCATCACTTTTGCAAGTAAAGTAGAAAGGTCGTGCTGCATTGCTTTCTTAAGGAGATTGGTAAGACACACGAACGGCATCACACGAAGGGCATCACTTTCAACAGTATAGAAGCGCCACGGTAGCGCTGCATCGCTGATGTCGCAGAGTACGGCATCAATCATGTCGCCAGGCAAAGCATCGCAGTCAAGTTCATTACTGAACTTCAAATCTGTAGTGGGTCCCCCACTCAGTTGATGTGTCGAATTCGTCATTATTTGTAAAGTGTGTTGACCTCAGAATTGAACCTGGAGTCCATAGTGGGTCCCTTTTTCCAGGTCACCGTTTGTATTCACAATGAAATGTTTATGTCCGAACGTTCCTGGTGTTCAGTGTGTGTCCGCACGGTAAAGTGTTGTGTGCAAGATGTCGCACTCGTTTCTGGTAGACACGACAGACTTTTGTAAAGGTCAACTGAAAATTTGGTGGTTTTGTGAAAGTACAATATTGTGTGGTACAATGTTTTCACAAGAAAGTCTTGCTCTTGACCGACTCTAAGTGAAAATCTTGATCTTGACCGGACTGCAAACCTTCTTTCAAGACGTCTAAGTTGACTACTTGACTTCAGTGCCAGTCCTTTGACTTTGCACTTGGTATGCATTTCCCCATGTCAGACGCTGTGTTCATAAAGTTAGGGACCCCAATCTTGCTCCCACATTTCTCTCACTTGGTATCCTTAACTTTCTAACCTTAGGTGTCGTTGGCATTTTTGCTCCTCCATTGTGAACTCTAAGAAAGGACTTGTCAGATTTCTTTGAGGAGAAAAAAAATGGGGCATCCGTGAAATAAACATCCCAGGAAATCGCGGGGGGGGGGGGAGAGTCCTAAGTCCCAGCCATCTACATCGAGACTTTCAAGTTTCTTTTCTCCATTGTTTATAACAGATTGTATCCATTTGTATTTACTTTCACACAAGTAATGCAGCCAGCGCAAAGCTTTGACGGAGTATCGACCACTGACCGAGATATAGGACTAAGAATGTATGATACCTAGTTTGAATTCCGGCATGAACTTCTTTCGGTAGACTGATCCAAAGGATTGATACCTCCTCTGTAATTCAGACATAATTGCCAACATTTTTTCTTTGGTACCAAAATGTAGAATGCTTTCTGTTGTTCTGTGTGCTTACCGTCGGGCTTCGTTGTGGCGAAACCAATGCAAATGCGGAAGTACAGTATAATGATTAGCTTCTGTACTAAAAAGTGTAGAAAATAAGCTTTGGGCATTTCTGTCACTCCAAGCGTTTTAGCCATTCTACGCAAAAGGCATTGCTAAATAACTCATGGAATCTTTAAACTGCACTTTCAAGTACAAGGGTTTGGTACCGTTCATGGTGACTGTGCGACATTCGGTACCTTGTTCTGAATAATATTTGAAAAGAAATTGTCCGTCGTATCCTGAGAAATTGTGAGCCATGACTGTAGCGTATTTACGGCAGTCCATGCAACGCTGGATGTCCTCTTCACTCCATGTCTTGCAAAATGGGAAGGGTGTGGAGTCCAAGAAGGAATTTTTCAGGATTGCACGATTTGATAGCGACGACTCAACACTTCCTGAAGTTTCTGCATTTCATGAATGCCACACGTTGTTTCCTTCGAAATCCTTGCCTGCTTCTCTCCGATGCTTGGTTATGTCCGACTGTCGAATGTGCTCCCATGATCTTTACCACTCTGCGATACCATTCTATTCGGCATACGATCGACCACGACGATCGCATTGGACAATCATATTGGATCTTGTGACTATATTGTATTTGGTTGTGAGAATTTCATCCACCAACATTCTTCTGCGTCCTCTACCTCTAGTGAAATGTATGGGTACGTTGGTTGGGTGTAAAGGGTGGTAACATGTAAAAAGGAAGTTCTATAAAAATCTGGAATAAAGCAGATTGATAGGTAAGACATACAGCAAGACTGACATAATGCTTGTTAGTTAATCAATGTTTATGATTTGTTTTTCACAAAGGTAAAGTGATCTAATCCTTTATTTTCAGAAAATTAAACTTATTTAATTTTCCTTTCTAATGAATCACTGAATTCCCGAAATGAGTTTCAAAGTATGGAAACTATTATTAAATCCACTCATTTAAAACATAAATAGTAAATTTGCTTGCAAGATAAAGTAACTGAATGTACAGAATCGGATTATGTTCATTTCTCCTCTGCTGTACTGGCTCTTCATGCGTCCGTCCGTGCAGCTCCTGAAGGCGCCACCATTTTCTTCTTGCTGGAGGAGGGATTAGATGAAGAATACCGACCATTTTTTTTATATTTTAGTTTACGGATGAACTGCCAGAAATTAGGACGTGTTTGTCCAACAATCTTGTTCACTTGTTGCGGAAACCTTCGATGTCATTCTTTTATCTGGTGACACAGTTTCTTGAGAAAACGGTCCAAATAGCACGAGGGAACAGTTCGACAAAATAATTTCGCGAGATGTATTTTAGTTATAGTGACTTTTGAATTATTTTGCGCCTAAAGAGTGAGAGATATCAAAGAAGAAGACGAGCAGTTGAACGGGAATGTGTAAGAAACTGAAAGTTTGGACGTACGTGGGCTACAGGAAGGTAGCCAAGGACCATCACCTTTGAATACGTTTCCTTACTTTTTTACGACGAATGTAGGGTGTGAGCCAGCCATGGTTACTGGTTTTTAAGATAAGGAATCTCTAGATGTTACATTCGAAACTTAGTAACTGCTTGTCCCCCCCCCCCCCCAACATATACAATACCGTCTGTCCTCTCTACATGAGAAACATTCCTAAGAAGATGCATGGCCATCGGAAAAATTGAACTTAAGTTAACATCCAGAAACGAAAACTTTAATGACGGACAGAGAGCTATTTCTAGCCTCTGTGATCTGGATATTTCATGGACTAACCTTCAAACGAATAGTTTTCGTTCGTTCTCCAAGAATAGTATTACTGTAAAGTGTGGTGTCCATCAGACAATTAGAAGTCAAGAATAAGATTCCAGTAAATTGTCGTGTCCATCGGACGATTAGAAGTCAGAAATAAGATTACTATAAAGTGTCATGTCAGTAGTGAAGGGAGATGCTTTGGGGCAAATGAGAACATATAGGGAAAAAAAGGGGGTTGTACCCTGGGGCAGTATATGGGAGTTTAACATTGTGGTCTATCTGGGGCAGGATAAGGGGAGTTTAATATTGTGGGACTATCTGGGGCACTAGATAGGAATGGAACAGGTGGGATGACGTCACGGTACTGGCAACAATGTTGCAAGTGGCTGACCTGAATACGCTCGGTTACCTAGGTAGGGACAACTACAATAGAGACATAGACATAGAAACATGGTTAGAGACATAGACATATACAACACAACCATAGATTGATGAACATCAGTCTATCACACCTAAAATAAACAATCGACTAAAAACAATTTTAGGCAAGAAAGTGTAAATCTTTTCGAGACAGTGGAGTGGCACTGAAAAGGGCCTTTGTTTTTTATGTTAACACCATTCCGTTAATATAGAGGGCACTTTACGGATCTTCTCTTTCTCAAACTTCGTCTAACCTCTGGTCCGTAGATGAGGACTCGCTTCAGACAGCCCTGTCTCTCCACATAGACCCTTCTTTTCCAAACGGTCGTCTCGGTGATCCGAATGATTGTCCATGATGATCTGACATACATGGGTAAGTCCGTACGGAACAACATCGACGATATGAGAGTAGATGACTCAACGTTTGTCCACATCTTGTGACGAGAACAGGTGAAGGGAATGAAGTGAACGTTTATTTATAGTGGAAGAGCGGATCGAAACGGATTCAGATTTTTCACCAATCCAAACACGCGTTACAAAATTCAGCCACTGCGCGGAGTCTGTCTTCCAATCCGAAGAGAGCTGACTGTGACGTCACATTTCCTATATAGGTGGGCTAGCGTCTCTGTGCAGTGAATCGATGCGACATTGTTTTCTGACACATGACGGAAACTAAGAAGACGTTGAATTGGGTGCACCGGCTGTGGAGACGAGAAGCGATGGCATAGCAGCTGCTACCAAAGTCAACACAGGTCTACTTCCAGAAGAGGTCGATTTTAATTGGGATTTAGTGTATTTTCTCTCTTCTTCGAAAGAATTTGTTCCAGTACCAGCAACTTTGCCACCTTCTCCTTCTTTACCATACGTCCAGTATTTTAAACAGAGACAGAAAGAAGAATTGGAGAAATTTTTACAACAGCAGAAAGAAGCAGAACAAGCTTTTCTCCTTGAACAGCAACAGCGAGAAGACGAGGGAAGAAGGAAACGGCAGGAAGAAGAAGAAGCAGAGAACAAACAAGGTCTAGGGGAGTAGGAGAACAGTAAAACTCAAATGGTAACGGTACCCTTGGACAATTTGGAAGAGTTATGGAGTCTGAAACAAATGTATCAGACTTCTTTAGAACGACCCAAGAGAAAAAGACCTTCCCGAGATAAACAACCCAACCCTGTTACTACGCCTGAGATACCAGCCCTAGTGATTGCTACTAAATTATCGACGGGAACAGGTCTAGAAGTTGGCCTTGGCCGTGGCAAAGGCTTAAGGCAGTTAAAGCTAATTGCTTCTCGTTCCTGAGTTGTTGTTTTTTTTTTTTTTTTTAAAACAAACACCCATCGGTCTTTTTCAGGGCCACCCACTTTTTTTGAAAAGAGTTAGTATTAATTTTTCCTCAATCAATTAAAACTCAAAATCCATTTTTCTACCCTATGATCTATGTGTGTTAGTGCGTGAGTGCAGGCCCTTTATCATTCTAAAAAACCAAAACCAGGAGACACTTACGTTTTCTCTGTCTGGTCTATTCTGGTAAAAATTTTACAATCCAATTCACAACACAACACTTTAAAAAAAGTTCATAGACTTCTTCTCTGCCTTTTTTGTTTACTCTCTCTCTCTCTCTCTCTCTCTCTCTCTCTGTCTTTTGAATTTCTTCACCTTCACAGGTTTCTCCTCCTCTTCATCCTCACTTTTTTCTCGTCTTCTTTTCTTCTCTCTCTTCTTTTTCTGAACGTGTCGGGGATCTTCCTTTGCCGAAGGCACCTCTTCTTCTTCCTCCTGCTCCTGTTGTTTCTTAGGGCAGTCTGAAGACCAATGCCCTCTCTCTTGAAAATAATAACAGGTATCCTGACGTTTGTCTCTTTTGACACTGGTCTTGCTTTTTTGACGGTCTGGACATTCTGTAACCCAATGCCCTTTCTTCTGACAGATACAGCAAGTATCTTGACTTTTATCTCGAAAGGAGGGGTAGTAATCGGTCGGCTTGTCTGAAGAAAACTTTCGTATGACACCTCGCAAAGCTCTGATCAGAAGTTCGATCTGTGTGGGCTCTTCCATGGTTCTGGTCGGCTTAAGAGTGAAATGAATACTGGGAAGGAAGGCACTAGCCCTTTATATATACACTGGTCTGACATGGATATAAAGATGTTCATGGCTTTTTAAATGTAGTCATTTGACTTATTGCAGTCAAGATGAAACGATCGCATCATTTCGTGAAGAAAGGAGAAGAAAGTAAGAGGTAGAAACGTGACTTATCGCATCGCACAGTAGCTGAAGTCTTGGCTCAAATTCATGCCAGCGATTTTGAAGATGAGATGAGTGAGCCAGAATCCAAGCCCAGAGAGTCTACACCCAACCAAAGTTCACCACCATCACCAGTAAAACCTGAAAAGTACTTCCACATTCTAGAGACGGACAAATGCTCCTCTAGAAAATTTAGAACCACGGCCTACACGTACACTGTGAAGTTTAACGATTTCAGGTCCAACATACCGTTGGAGAAAGCAGAGGGGTTTATTACCGATGTGTGGAATTCTTTGTTAGCCACACTGTAACAGCAATGTGAAGCCAAAGAAGACGATTGCTTCAGACTTTCCATTCATCACGACAGTTTGAAGTCCCCCGTTTGGATCGAGTTTAGCAGCCCATCAGAATTGAAGCCTTTCAAAGATTCAACATGTGCAACAATCCAACGAGAAGTTTCACATCACCGATGGAAAAGCGACACTGTTCATGACCCACGTTTCTCTTTCCCAAGGGACCGGACTCAAAAGGGTGTTAATGGTAGACGACCTTCTCAGCACCAAAACGAGCCTCGTCCGAATTAACAAGCCTCAAGAAAAGATGTGTTTAGCCCGTGCAATCGTGGTAGGACGAACGTATGCCGACAAGAATGAGACGGCAGAATGGAAAGGAGAGTGGGAGATTCGAAAATCTATCAGAACCAAACAACGAAGAGAAGCCGAACTCCTGTTACAGCAAGCGGAGATATCTAAAGACACCCTGCGGCATTCCTGAAATGCAAAAATTGCAAGATGTCTTCGCTCCACGCCACACCTTGAAAGTGCACCTTCAAGAAGTACGCGGACCTTTGTTGTTTCGAGGCAAAAATTTTAAAGACGGAAAATACATTCACGTCTATCATCATGATGAACATTTCGATACCATTACCAGTATCTCTGCATTCCTGGGATACGGTTATTACTGTGAGAAATGTGACCATGGCTATAACAGTCGAGAGCAACACAAACATTGTGGATCGAAATGTGAGGGACGTTTGGCCTGTAAACCCTGTCTGGACGAAGGACAAGAACGAGTGCATTGCCCAGCTTGTCAGCGCACTTTTGTTAGCCCTGCCTGTTACCAACAACATCTGAAAACGCAAGGTTCACAGAAGAAAAGTGATTGTCAGCTCCTGAGATTATTGCCCAACTTGTGGACAAGTGATACGTACCAATAATACCAAGGCGCCCGTATGTTCAGGAAAGAAACGATGTCACATTTGTCACCAAGTCGTGGACTTGGAACACGAATGCTACATTCAATAATACCATTCCAACAATGAAGAGGAAGAAGATGACCAGAAGAAAGGCAATTTCATCTCTTTCGATTTCGAATGCATGCAAGAGACCGGCATTCACATTCCTAATTTCTGCGTGACTCACCGAGCGTGCGAGAAGTGCATCCAAGAGCCTATCTTTAGTCATTGCCCTCGATGCAGCAAGATTCCTGGAGGACGTGAAAAAAATCTTTCGTTGACCGAACACGCTAGCCGATTTCGCCCAATGGATCTTAGACCCCATCGACTAGACGTAGAGCCAAGAGGACATCGATCATTACGGAGATTGCCATCGCTATGCTAAGGTGATGGCTCACAATTTCTCGGGATACGATGGGCAATTTCTTCTCAGATACTATACGGAACAAGGCACCGAACGTCCTAAAGTGACTTTGAACGGAGCCAAAATTATTTCCATGCAAGTGGGACAAGTGCAGTTTAAAGATTCGATGAGTTACTTAACCATGCCTTTGAGTCGAATGCCTAAAACGTTTGGAATGACAGAATGGCCAAAAGTTATTTTTCCGCACTTTTTCAATACCGAAGCCAATCAACACGCCGTTCTACCCCATTTGCCTGAGGCTCACTACTACGACCCCGACAACATGCGTACCGAACAACGAGAAGCTTTCTACGGTACCAGACTGACGCCTCGGACCCTCTCGACTTTCAGGAAGAAATGTTAAAATATTTTCGTTCCGCCGTGGACATTTTACGGCGATGCTGTGGAAAATTTCAAGAACTGTTCATGGATCCTTTGAAAGAATCATGCACCATTGCCAAAGTGTGTTCCTTTGTGTACAGCCAACGATTCATGCCCAAAAACACCCTAGCTGGCATAAGCCCTCAAATGACGAACTTTGTCAAACGTCAATATTCGGTCAAAGCCCTACGCTGGCTACATTACTTGTGCGACAAGGAAGACAAATGGATCCAACACGCTCGCAACGGAGGAGGGGAACAAACCATTGGAAGGTATTCAGTGGATGGTTGGGACTTAGAAAACCCCAAGATCGTGTACGAGTTTAACGGGTGCTTATTTCACGGATATCCAATCTGTTACCCTCAACGTGGCACTAAAAATCAGTTTTTACAACGGATCATGGAAGGCTTCTACCAGGCCACTTGTCAGCGGCGATTGAAGTTAGAACAGCAAGGACGCCAAGTGGTGGAAATGTGGGAACACGAGTACGATCACCGATTGAAAACCGATCCCGAATTTAACCGCATCATGGAAAGTTACTAGCTGATGGACGTACTGAACTTGAGGGACAGTTTGTACGGAGGACGGACAAATGCCACCTGTTTGATGTACCAAGCCAACGAGGAGAAAGGAGAAGAAATTAAATACTTCAGCGTGTGTTCGCCGTATCCTTACGTGTGCAAATATTGTCACTTTCCCGCAGGGCACCCACAATTGCTGACGGAACACATCCACCTGAACAACATTCGACAATACGAAGGATTGATCAAGTACACAGTCTTGCCTCCCACGGACTTGTACCATCTCGTTTTACCTCACCATTGCCAAGGAAAACTGATGTTTCCCTTCTGTCGTACTTGTGCCGAAAAGTGCAACCAAGACCAACCTTGTCAGCACACTCAGGAAGAACTCGTCTTAACGGGAACGTGGGTCAGCGTGGAATTGTTCAATGCTCTGGACTTGGAATACCAACTGTAAGAAGTGTACGAAAGTTACCACTTTCCCAAGACGGAAAAATACCACAAGGGCGACGAGACTCAGAAAGGCATTTTCGCAGACTACGTGGATGCCTTTATTTAAACTGAAACACGAAGCCAGTTGCTATCCTCCCTGGTGCCAAGCTCCCGAAGACCAAAAGAAATTCAAAGAGAAATACTGGGAGCAGGAAGGCATCACTTTAAACTACGTAGAGAAAAACGAAGGAAGGCGATCGTTTGCCAAAGTGATGTTGAATTGCTTGTGGGGCAAAATGGCACAACGACCGTGCTCACCCAAGACGGAGTGTTTGACTGAACCTACCCGCTACTTCCAGATGCTTCGCGACAAAACCAAATGCATGAAACACGTGGACGTCGTTCGTGAGGACCTGATCTTTGTCAATTACGAAAAAGAACTGGATTTTGTAGAAGCCGACGAATTTGGAGCGATGCCACTCGTTATCGTACACCTTTTGACTTCACTGGTTTTCTTGGTGGATGTCATGACGAAATCATGCGTCTACCACCCTACGGATGTCATCCAACCCTGAGCAAACTCCTGCGGATTTCACTGTACCCTCATCGAAATGAACCTGTGAAAGAAGAGTATTCGTTCCCTGTGCGTTTGCCTGAATACTGTGACTTTGAAAGTCGATTCCAAACCTTCCGAGGAAAATGGCCAAAATATCTGGGAGGACCTACCCCGAAGAATTAGTCAGAGCGAGATTTATCTACTTGGGCGAAGGAGAAAAAATCAAGTGCTTCAGTTGCGGTGTGTCACTTCACGAGTGGGAACAGAACGATTCCGCTTACCTGGAACATGCTCGATGGTCTCCGGATTGTCACTATCTACCTTTAGTGGGACCTAGTCATTGAAATGTCATACCATGTTGTTTAAGAAACCAGCTTGGCTAGGAGTCAAACGTTGGACAACACCTAGACAAGTATTTAAACCCCATTTAAAAAATAATATTCAAAAATAACCAAAGGAATTGCAAGAGAAGATCTACAAGGAGACTTGGCAGGGACTTGCCAGAGCAAAATCTCAATTGGAGACTGATGAATATTTGTGTCGAGAAATTCACAAGAGAAAAGTGACAAAAGTCAACAAATTTGTGAGATTTCTCTGAATCAAGTGTGCGTTCATCCGAATATTCCGCTTTAGACCATTTACATCAGAAGATTTTATTACTATTCGTGACCGTTACCCTGAATGGCTGTGGTTAGAAATTAGTCACTACATCCGTCACTTTCGCTCTTTGAGATGTTTTTGACTGACATGGTCATGGATACTTTACAAGAGAACATTCGTGGTTTGCCTGTGGAGTTGAGAGAACGCATTTACCGAGAGTTGTGCAAAATACAAGTGAACGTTAAGAACAGTTGCATCCGTTACGTCACCGATGTTTAAACCACTGGTACCTAAATGCTATAAGAGGACTGATTCTCATGAAAGTGTTCTATTGGTCAGACAATGATCAACTACTCGTGGGCGAGAAGGATTGGTTTCTTACTGATTCTTTCTACTACAAGATAGACTTACTGCAACGAACTCCAGAAGAAGAGTTAGAGAGTTACCAAAATCTTTTACACAATGTAAACTTAGTTCAAGAGGAAACTTCTGAACCGTGTGTGATGTGCAAGTTAGTGAGTTGACAATTTAGATTCGCCACTGGAGTACGATCATCTCTGTGCAGAAAGTACACTAATTGCCTCCGACAAAAAGAAGTATAAAAACGGACTACCATGCCACGAACTTTATCATTCGTGTTACAACAGATTCCGTGGAAGGAAATCAATGACAATATTCAAACGGTGGAGGATTACCATCGCATTTTACGAGAACTGTGTCAATTGAATTGTGGTCGACGTATGGTGTGTGTCTTAGTGACTTTCTTTCTGGGATTTCGTTTACCAGCCGATTCCTTGTGGACTCTTTACGAACAGTACATACCACTCAAAAAAGCATGAAAGTGGTTCCTTTAAATCAGGTGTCTCAAACTCAATCCATCCTAAGGGCCGCATGAGGGCATTTCCGATGGCCCAAGGGCCACACCACCTTTATAATCTCATATGACCCTATGTGACGCCAATCATTTTGCGGCCCACAGGATTTGGCTTGGCGGGCCGCGTGTTTGAGACCCCTGCTTTAAATGTACACGAGAGACTCATTCTGTTAAAAGATTTGCTCTTTCATCTCGAAACTTCTCGACCTCTGCGGGAAAAAATAGTCATCAACTTTTAGGTACTGAAGATGTGTACGACGATGTGTGTGTAGCTTGTGACTAACACCCTCACTGGAAAGATGTACGTGACTGGAAAAGTTTGGGCTTCGATGCTTGGACAAAAGAAGTGACACACTATGCCCAATATTTGTCATCCTAAATTCCAACGTTCAGGAAAAATGAACTTTTAAACCTGTGTTAGTGACAGTACCAAAAGAAGAACCCGTCACCGAGGAAAACCACTTCCTTCAGGACATGACCGTCATCAACATCCCCGAAAGGCCATTCGGGGAGGACCTCTGTGTGACTGTGCCAAGTGTAGAGACTCTAAGAACGTTACACACTGTCCCTAGAACACCACACCTTCGTCACCAAAAATGTTGTACAGAGACTTGTTTATATATTCCACTATGATCGTCTCGATATGTCATTTATTCATGTACTTAAACATTTGGCTGTTATGTATTTTTGTCTTTCGTGTTGTTCACTTTTAAAGATGGCAATAAACGTGTCCTGAAAAAGTATAAAAACTCTTGTCTTGTCTGTCTTCGTGTCAAAAGTGACATTTCCAGCACTACTATAGCTACCTCTACTGTCTCTTCTCCCTCTTCCTCAACTTCCAAAGTCATCGACGAAAACTTAGATCGTGCCAGTTAGGAGGCCTTGTATCTTCGGCATCCCTTTAAGATGCTCATTACCGGACCAAGCGGTTCAGGCAAAACCGAATTTGTCAAACGTTTGATCAAACATAAACATCATTTGATCGATCGTCTACCTCAATGGATCGTGTGGTGTTACAAAGAGTGGCAATCGGCCTACAGCCTTCTGCGAGAAAGTCAAGGCGATTCCATCGTCTTTGTGGAAGGCATTCCTGGCGAAGACGACGGGATTGTGTCTGACCCCAGTCAAACCCATCTGGTCATCTTCGACGACATGTTAGGAGAAGACGAAGAAGAAATTAAGCTGTCGTTTAAGCTCAAAGGGCATCATCGTAATGCCAGTGTCATTTACATCACCCAAAATTTGTTTCAACAAAGTAAACCCATCGCACCATCAGTCTATAAGTACTTTACGTGGTCTTGTTTAAAAGCCCTAGAGATAAATCGCAAGTGCAAGTCTTAGCCAAACAGTTAGTAATGCCTTGGCTGACTCATGTGTACGACGATGCCACTCAAACCCGACACGCCGATTTACTCGTGGATTTAAAACCCACCACCCCCGAGTATTTGCGATTTTGTACCCATCTGTTTCACCACTGGTGCCAAGACGGAGGGCCTGTCGTGTACACGTACCCGTCGTCGACTTAACAACAAGAACAAACAACCAAAAAATGTCTATAAAAACCTCGGTTACTTTGGGTCTGTCTCACACAGCGTCAACATGACGTCCCTTCAGTCTCATCTTCCCGTCAAACTGATTCGTGCCTTGTACGGTATCAGTCGCGAAAATATCCACAAAACGTGTTCGTGTCTTAGAAACAGTCTCAAAGAAGTCTTACGATGGTTTACGGTGACAGCACGTCAATTACAGCAAGGCATCATGCACATTCCACATTAAATCAAACGCTTTTTTGAGAGAAACAAAGTGGCCTTGACGCAACTGGCCGATCTTTGCATCGAAATTCAAACGAAAAAGCAAATCATTTTGAAACTTGGAGGTAGCGATTCTCTAGGAGGTGTCATCGTTCGCTCCCTCTTAAAAGAAAAAGCTACTCCCCAATGTATCGAAAAGAAAAAGAAAAAGTGCAACCAGGTCAAAGCCACACAAAAAGATAAGCCCACAGAAAACAGCTTCTACCCGCAAGAGAGGCACTGCAGCCAGGAGACAACTTTACATTCGCAAACGACGACCTGCCGCAACGGTGACAGCGTCTCCAGTAGCCTCAGGTTCTTCCACTTCTCCGTTGCTGGTGATGCCAGCCAAACCCAATTTGACACATGTTCTTCCTAATTTGATGAAAAATTGGAAACCCGTGTCTCCAAGAACTTCTCCTCCAGCGGTGACACCCTCTTCCTCTTTAGCGACAGTGGCCGCTGCTCACAAAGTACCTGCTCCCAAAATCAAAGTCCAAGAGAGATCAGGTATGTTACAGCGTTTACTGGATTTGTCCAAGCAAGAACTCTCCCGATTTAGCCCGTTGTGGAACTCCTCAGCGTCGAGTGATACCTGTCACCAAGTTGATATAACGTAAAAGCAATCAGTGGCGACGCAATCCAGTATAAAAAAGACCCGAGGAAAACGATGGGGATCAGAATTTTTGTGGTCCTGAACGCATAAAGATATCCCCTCAAAGAAGTGCACACCGTTACCATTGTCGTTCTTCTGTCCAAAACGGAAAAGGAAAAAGAAAAGGACAATCACGTCATCCGAAAAAACACTTAGCCAAGCATCGATGTCACCCTCTGAAAGACAAAGTTGTCAAAAGAAAAGGAGAAGCCACCAAAGGGGAGGAGTGTTTCGCAGTTTTGGGGGAAAAGTCGTCACCTTTCTGACGAAGCGATAGTCCAAAAAATAAATAAATAAAAGGGCGTGTGCCAAGTGATTGACGTCACTGTATTTTTTTTGTATGTTGCGTGTACCCCGGAGCAAACAAATAAACAAAGATTACACCCCCATAAAGACAACCTTATTCTACCCCCAAAGGAAAGAAAAGGAAAAGACTACCTCCTCGTTTAGCCAAACATTGGGACGTGTTGTCCGTCCTGTCCAAAGCTTCTCCACCCATGCGAAAACAACTCATTGAAACAGCCTCCAAAGACGTCATCGATACCGTGTGCGAATGTTGCCTGAATGTCTTGAAAGGAACGATACCTTTGTCTAAGCAGTAGAAAGAATGCTTAGCCAAACATTGACACGTTCTTCGTCAAATGGTCCAAAAGAAAATACCCATCCGTCAAAAGAAAAAGATGTTGGTGCAACGCGGAGGATATTTGCCCTTTTTGCCCATGTTTTTTGCACCCGTGCTGAAAGGAGTATTGGGAACAACGATTCCTGGACTTATGCAAGGAGCTGCTTCACAAGGAATGGGTCCAAGATAAAAAGGTACACGAAGATAAAAGGAGGACCTTGGAGTCAAAAGATCAAAGACGTGACCATTGAAATCTGATGGAAGGATGACAACTGGCTTTAGTACCTTACAAATGACAGATGGAATAACATCGTTGGCAAGAACAACGAATCCCACATTTACCTCCCAATTCGCATTTGACCGAGATGTCCCAGTTACAACATGAATTGTAATCGTTGATGGATCGCGGAGATTTGTCAGAAACTGAAAAATCTCAACGGTACGGTCAACTGTTGCAACGACTGCAACTCTTTCACCAGAAACGTTTAGACGAAACAGCTCTAACAGCTCTGAAAGCTTTTAAGACCCTGATGAAAAGTCCATCACCGTCACTACCACCACGACCCCCAGCGGTCAAGAGAGACGCAGCCCCACGGATGCGTGAGGAAGAAGAGGCACGAGAAGTCTTTCAAATACCGTCCCATCCCTAGTAAGATTGCAGCGTCCTTGTTGACTCGTTCCCATTCACCACAACGAGAAGAACTTAAAACTTGGGTTATAAAGATGATGTCAGCTCTTCCTTCAAATCAAAAAGAAAGAAGGGAAACCAGAAAGTTAAAAAAGAAAAGAAGACCAAAGCCATCCCATTACCGCCACCACCGCCACCACCACCAAAACTACCTTCGACTTCTTCTCCCGTGGCACATCGGACACGTAAAGCCGTTTCTAAACAACCCCCTCGTCCCATCTAGAGTACCATCAGCGAAGAGTGCATAACTTATTAAAAAATGGAGAAGGTGTTATACAGCATTTACTACAATCCATCCCATCCTGCAGGTTACGGAGGAGTTCAGAAATTATATCGTGCTTCCAAAACTCGACTGAAAAGTGTCCGTTCACCTCAAGTGCAACGATGGTTACAAGAACAAGCCAAGTACACCTTACACAAACCCATTCGACGAAAATTTTCCAGAAGTCGCACCCGAGTGGAGGGCATCGATCATCAATGGCAAGCCGATTTAGCCGATGTCTCTCATTTGGCCACCTACAATCATGGCTACAAACATTTGTTTTGTGTCACCGACGTCTTTTCCAAATTTGCTTGGGTCGTGCCAAATCGATCAGTGAGTTAGTGCGAGCCATCAAACTGGTGTTGAAACAAAGCTGTTGTCACCCTCTTTGATGGCAAACAGACAAAGGCACCGAATTTCTAAACCAAGCTTTCGAAAAAGAATTTTAAAAAACGTGACATTCATTTTCTCTCCACCGAGAATCCAGAAACCAAAGACAGCATCGTGGAATTTTTTCAACGCACCATGAAAAAACGCATGTGGAAATATTTTACGCATCAACACACTCTCAAGTACATCGACGTCTTACCACACCTACTCTATGCGTACAACCAATCTTACCATCGGAGCATCGGAAGTGCCCCCCAAGAAGTGACTTCCGACAACGAAGTGACCGTCTTCGAACGCCTGTTTGGTACGTCCCCGACGGTGACTGTCCCCAAGAAAGGTGAAGTGTTGGCGAGATTGGATGCGCACTGGCAAAACCAAACGCACTTTCGAAAAAGGTTACTTACCCAACTGGACCGTCCAATTGTTTCGTGTCACTGGGCGAGTGCGTGACCGTCATCCTCCCTTCTATAAATTGGAAGACATGAACGGGGAAGTGTTAAAAGGAACGTTTTACTTGCCCTAGTTAAAAAGTGTGAACAAACAAGAAGACGAAGTGTACGAGATCGAAAGCATTCTCGATCGAAGAACTCGTAAAGTGGGAAATCGACGTGTCAAAGAAGTCCAAGTACGTTGAAAAGGATATCCGCCGAGTTTTTACTCTTGCATCGAAGCTTCGCAAATCATCGAGTATAAAAAGAAGTGATCATCATGCCCTTCAACACAGCCTCAATCGCTACCACTGCAGTGGCCACTCCTTCCCCCAGTTCTTCTGTGCAAGATCTACAAAAGCAACCCTTGTGGGTGTGGTGTGGAGAACGTGTGCCTTAAACGCAAATCGTCTTTTGCTGCCAAATCGTTCTGGTATATTGTATCATCGGTGCTGCCATTGCCAATTTGAGTTTGCAACAAGGAGACAAACAATTGTGGACCATTTTACTGATCAGCTGCATTGGTTACCTTCTTCCCAATTCGTCCCTGAAATACTACTCTACGGGATAACCGGGAGCCTTGCGTCCAACGTCATTCATCCTTCCGACAGTCACCATAACAATCACAACAATCCTCTTTTAGACACTCCTCTACATCCAGCGACCCCTCGGACACTAGAACTCTGGAATTATGAATAACTAATTTTACTTAACGTTACCCAGTGACAGTTCCATGAAGGCGTTTCCCAATAACATCTTGTGCTGTTTCACGGCCAATTTACCTCAAGGCATTCAACTGGATCACGAGGCATTGTTGGAAAGTGGTTTTGGTGGAAATGAATCACCCTACACAAGTCCTAAATGTCCATGAAAATCAAAACACTTTTGAGGTCCAAATCCTGAACGACAATGTGCAACAAGTCATAATTACCAGTAAACAACATGATAAAATCACTGCGCGTCGACAAGTAACAGGACCCATCGGTTCCCCTATATTGTACATCTATGAATTTAAAATTAATGCAGGCTATTATTTTAGCGGTCAACATCTGGTGGAGGCAATTGCTGCCAAATTCAATGCAGCATTTGAGACAGTCATAACCAAACAACTAAACAAACCTGTCACCCCCGAGTACTATAAAGTAGCTCGTCGCCTAGTGATGCAATTTTCGGAGAGCGAAATGGTGGGCATTAGATTTTGTCGTCAACTGTATGACATTTTCTGCGGGGACCTCAAGATGATCAAAGGTAACGAAAAGTTGCGCGAAATGCCAACCATTACCAACAACTTGGAATTTAGGAGACTTTTTAGATTCCCGGTAGAACTGAACCAAGGACTGAATTTGATCTTTGTGTACTCTGATGTGGTGGAGTACAATGTGGTGGGACACACCTCCGTATCGTTACTGCGTGTCATTCCTTTCAAAGTGGATTATGCCAAGAACGATGACGAGGAAGGTGGAAACACCTATCACGTTCACCGCGAATTTATACATCCTCACTATTTGCCCGTCAGTAAGTCGTATTTCGACACTGTCAACATTGCTATAAAAGGAGATCTGGGACATAATATTCCATTCACCAAAGGGAAAGTCAGGGTGAAACTCCATTTTCGAAAACTATTACTCTAACCACTCGTAAGTCATGTATGCTGTGTACCATGGAGTCGCTCGACAGCGAGGACATAGTTTAGGAGATATGTTGAAATCGGCCTTTCGTTCGGTGGCTCCTGTTTTGAAACCGATGGTGACACGAGGATTGCACGCCTTGAAAGATGCCACGTTGACGCAAGCCAAAGAATGTCTCCAAAACGTCATCAATGACAAACAAAACCCCAAAGAAGCTTTCTTGAGAGCAGGAAAAATATCTTGCTTCATACTGGCAAAGAAATTTTGGGCCGACGAGATACTCCTATAAATGTCCTGGATGCTGCCGAGTCAGTCGTTCCTGCTTCTCTAGAGCCAAAGCAAGGACAAGGCAGAAAGAGACGACGAAGACCCCCCCTCCAGAGGACTTCACACCCCCAGAGCTAGAAAGACTAAGAAAAGAAGAACCGTCCGAGACTTAGACGTTTTTAATTATTAAATCAGAGAGCGAAAGAAAATGATGCGCTGAGAGTCTTGCGCCTGTTCGAAGTCGGAACTGAATATGTTTGCCATGCCACCCTCTATGATGACGATACAAGAATCGCAAAGTGAGTAGAATTTCATCCCGTCTCCTCTTTGACGGGTTCACCTCCCATCGAGTTCGCAATCAAAGGACAGTCCGAAGATTACATCGATCTGAATAGCAGTTGCTTGTATCTGAAACTCAAAGTGATCAAAATCGACAACAGTGTTCCAGATGGCAATGCTGGAGTAGCTCCCGTCAAAAATTTCATGCATTCCTTGTTCAGCGAAGTGGATTTGTATTTGAATAACAAACTGGTCAGCAGCAGCATGGATACTTACCGTTACCTAATGTACCTGGAAAATCTCTTGACGTACGGAAAAGATGCCAAGAACACTCATTTGGATCCTTGCGTGGTTTGGAAACCTGACACCGCAGGCGAGAACACCTTGAACAGCACAACCCTGACAGAAGATGACAATCCTCACAATGTGGGCTTTAACGCCCGTCGAAAGAAAATTCTGCAAGGACGTAGTTTAGAACTAATGGATCGCTTGCATTTGGACATGTGGTTGCAAGACAAGTGTTTGCTGAACGGAGTGGATATCCGCCTGAGACTGAAACACAGCAGTGTCGCTTTCCATTTGATGGCTCATGCCAACGAGTACAAAACCATCATCCAAGAAGCCAGATTTTACGTGCGCCGCGTAGAAGTGTTACCTAAAGAGGGAAACGACATCAGTCACACGTTGAGCAGAACGACCGCCAAGTACCCGATACGACGCGTGGAAGTGAAAACTTTCACCATTGCCACTGCACTCCGATCTAAGATCGAAGATCATCTATTCCAAGGACAGTTATCAAAACATGTAATCGTTGGTATCGTGAGTAATGTAGCCCTCAACGGAACCGTCACTGCCAATCCTTTCGAGTTAAAGCACTACAGAGAGTCCAAGATCGAAGTGAGTCGCGATGGCAAGACCTTGTGTACCAGACCCTTCGAACCTAACTTTGCCCAGAAAAATTACTTGAGATCGTACTTGTCCCTGTACGAAGCTACCGGACAGCTAGGAACCAACAGCAGTCATGGCATTTCGTACGAAGATTATGTAGGAGGTTACACTTTGTGGGCCTTTGATTTTACTCCAGACCAAGGCAGCGACGAGGGACATTTCCACCCTATAAAATCCGGTCAACTACGCATGGAACTTCAGTTTGCAGAAGCTCTCGCTGAGACTGTGAACGTCATCCTGTATCCCGAATTCGATAATACCATAGAAGTCAACAGTCTGAGAGAAGTAATTCTAGACTATTAAAAACTATGGAAGACTCTTATCCCTCTTTGAACAGTAGAGAATCTTTGGAAATGGAATGTGAGGATACCGTGAAAGCAGAACCCCAAGACAAAGACAAAGAGGATATAATGGTCACGTCCAGATGGCCAGAACAAGAAAAACATTTAGTGTCCTGTTTTGCCAAACACCTGGCGGATAAAATTACGGAATTGACCAAGAAAGATTGCTATGGATGTCAAAACGATCATCCCAGTCAAATTCAACACGATAAATGTCTGATAATGAGTCAAGAAGAAACATTGGATGACGCTTGGGGTTTCATCTCGGAAGAAGCAGTATTGCATCAGTGGTATAAAGGCTTGCGTGATCATTCCTACCCTCCAAAGACTACTCTGGAGATCTATCGCATCGAAGCTCTCTTAGCCCAGAGTGCGGAGACGAAACAAAGAAATGGTTACTTATCAGAGATTTTCAACAAAAAGTCAGAATTTAACTGATGACTTATCCTTACCTGTGAAAAAAAAAACAACAAGAAATAACAAAACAAAAAAATGGATACCTGGGAACTTTATTACCTTTTTTGAACAACAGTTCGTACACTGCTTCTTGGAATCTTGTCGTGTGTGCTAAAAATGAACTACCTCATCGCAAATCTCAATACCATCAAGTTTATGTCATTAACACAGACAACAGTCATCTCCCAGGAACCCACTGGGTAGCCGTCTACTTCCCTAAAGAGGATTGTGTGGAGTATTTTGATTCGTACGGATTACCCCCTTTCGAAGACGACATCATCGACCTTATGAGAAGAAATGCCCAGACGACACGATTCAATAATGTCAGCCACAGCCACAAGTACCAGTGCCAGTAGAGCAGCAGAGACCTCATTATCATCCTCGACTACAAAATAGAAGAAGACAGAGGGAAGTCTTCACCATACCTGAAAGTAAAGACTGGGAGAGTGGAGCCAGTCAACCCCCTCTACACTACCAGCGACAAACATCAACTGGAAGCAGGACTGGAGCAGACGTTGCGTGTGTGGTTCCCGACCAGGGAGGTGCCACCATTAGCCAGATGCAATTGGAGTTCCAAGAAAAAACAGCCCTTCTCAGGGCTAACCAAATCTCTAGAAAAGATACACTATTCAAGTTGCCAATTTGTGTTAATGTGGAGTAGTGTAACTATAAACACTCACTCCTTTACTGATGTGTGTGTGTGTGTGTGTGTGTGTGTGTGTGTGTGTGTGTGTGTGTGTGTTTTATGCGTTCGCGTACGTTTGTGTGGATAGTAGATATGGTGTGTTTAATGCGTTCGCGTACGTTTGTGTGGATAGTAGATATAATGTGTTTTTTCTTCTCTTCCCTTCTGTGTGGATAGTAGATATGGTGTGCTTTTCTTTTCTTCCCGTCTGTGTGGATAGTATATAATATGTGAAGCTAGTGTAAGGGATGTTTTCCTTCACGTCCGTGCTTCACGTATATAACGCGGAGCGGT
Organism: Megalonaias nervosa; assembly: GCA_016617855.1. Taxonomy (NCBI): domain Eukaryota; kingdom Metazoa; phylum Mollusca; class Bivalvia; order Unionida; family Unionidae; genus Megalonaias; species Megalonaias nervosa. Next base: position 47,142 of record JAECUM010013224.1, on the reverse strand, counting down.
CTTCATTCTGACTACATCACCCCTAAACTATGACCAGATAACCAGCTCTGCAAATGGGTACATAGTTTGTGGCGATTTCAACGCACACAGCAAACGATGGGAAGGAACCCGCCTAAACAAGCATGGTTCTATGATCGAGGAATGGGTATTCAACAATAACCTAGTAATACTTAATGACGGAACCAATACTAGAATTAGCCCAGAGGATGGCTCCTTACCCGCAGTAGACCTAACGATCAGCACTCCAAACTTAGCCACCTTGATTAACTGGGACGTGGGTCGAGAATCCACATTAGGAAGGAACCACTTCCCTATACACATAACCGTCAATCTCACCCACCCAATAACTAACTCTCTAAAATTCGCAAATGGAGACTGGATAAAGCCGACTGGCACATGTTCAACTCTCTACTTACCAGCGTATCCGAAGAACATATACAGGATGATGACATTGACAAATTCAACCAAAACATCCTAGACGTAATAAATGCAGCTGCCACAAAAAGTATCCTCAAAGCAGGAAAAGGGAACAATTCCCTTACAAAACCGTCCATCCCATGGTGGAATGATGATTGCAATAGCATAATCAAAGAGAAGAAGAAGGCCCTGAACAAATTCCGACACACAGGCAAACCAACAGATTACTTAGAATACAAATCTAAGGAAAAACAAAGCAAGCTAGTAATCCGCAAGGCAAGGAAACAACATGGCATGAATACTGTTCTACCATTGACCTAAAAAAAAATGCAATTCCAAGCGAGTCTGGAACCAGATAAAATCCATGAAAAGCAAAGCTGCATACAGCATGCCCAATATCCAAGGAATGATAACTAATAAAGAAAAGGTAAACCATCTGGCAAACTATTTTGCAGGCATGAGCAGTAATAATAATCATTCAGCTCAATTCCAAGCACATCGGAAAATGGTAGAACTAAAACACCCCCATTTCTACACAGACCTGGATACCAAACACAGCCCGCTCAATGCTGATTTTTCTATTGATGACTGGAAAATGGCTATTAGGGATAAAAATTAACCTCACCAGGAGAGGATAATCTAGGATACGAAATATACAAAATATCACTCCAAATATTGAAAACAGCTTATTAAATCTAATAAATCAATCATGGAAAACAGGACAGATCCCTACTAAATGGAAACAAGCAATAGTCATCCCAATTCCGAAAGCCGGAAAGGACCCCATAGAAATATCATCATTCAGACCAATCTCACTCACTGACACTATAAGCAAGGTGATGGAGACTATGCTCAACAACAGATTGAAACATTATCTGGAAAGCAACAACCTGATCTCCCAAAACCAAAGCGGCTTCCTTAACAAAAGATCTACCTTAGACCAACTAGTGAGGCTTGAATCTCGCATTAAACTAGCATTTAATGCTAAACGAAAATGCGATCGGCATCCCATAGCGAATTTTCTTGACCTAGAGAAAGCCTTTGACCTAGTTTAGACTGACGGACTTATCGCCAAATTAAATCATTACGGGATAAATGGCCGTATGCACAAATGGATCCATAATTTCCTAAAAGGAAGACGGATTAAAACCAGAATAGGGGACCAGTATTCCGAAATTTATAAACTCGAGAACGGTGCCCCGCAAGGAAGTGTCCTCAGCCCAACCCTTTTCAACATTATGATCAACGACCTAGAACATGCTGTCGACCTTAACAAAATCGACTTATAGCAGTTTGTTGACGACAGAGGCATATGGAAAGCAGGTAATCCAACCAGCCAACAACTCATCGTTGATCTACAAACCAATTTAACAAAAACTGGCTAATGGGCAGATAGATGGGGATTTAAACTATCAAAAGGAAAAACAACAGGAGTTTTATTCTCCCCTACACTAAGGAACATGATAACCCACCCCACCCTATACATACAAGGCGAAATTATCAAATTTGAGAAAGTAGCAAAAATTTTTGGGCATGCACTTTGATCAACATCTTACATGGAAATATCACATTTCAGAACTAGTCCAGAACTGTAGCGGTGACCTTAATCTCCTTAAAAACATTAAAGGTGTGAAATGTGGACCTGATCAGGACACACTTTTGATGCTCTACAGGGCCTTAATTAGATCGACACTGGACTACGGGTGCCAGATTGACGCATCAGCAAAACAAACCCTCCTTAAACAATTGGACATAATCCGACCAAGGCGTTAAGAATATGTACAGGCTCTCTACCAAACACATCCAAAGAAGAAATACAACTTCTCACTGGTGAGACACCACTCGCATTGAGAAGAGAAGAGCTGATATTAAGATATGCAGTGAGAGTCTCAGTACATGATCCCTCACACCCTACGAGAGACATCATCAATAGATGCAATGTCCCATTCAGTAAGAAGCTCGTTCCGAACCCACCATCGGCAAAGAAGATACATCAATTAAGTAAAGAACTAAATATAGAAGAGCTCCAAACGGAAACCACCAAATATCCAGACTCTACCCCTTGGACATGCCAAAAAACCCACCATTAATCTCCTAGCAAAAACCTTTGGCTCTAAACTAGACCGCCCGCTAGAGATAAGATCCAAAGTGTTAACAATAATCGACACCAAGTACAAAGATTATATCAAAATTTACACGGTTGGATCAAAAACAAAAAACCCAGACAAAACCGCTGCTGCCCTTACCATACCGGAGATAAATGAAGAACATGGATCAAGACTACCTGATAACTGCTTTATATACACAGCAGAATTCTGGGCTATATTAGAAGCAATCAAATTGGCAGACAATCGTAAGTTCCCCAAAACGCTAATAATTAGCGATTCTCTTAGCGTTTTATACTCCCTGGAAACCGGAAATAAAACTGGAAGGGAAAATTTCTTAAAAGAAATAAGATTGTTTCTAAAAAATATGCTAAATCAAGACCAAATTATAGAATTCATGTGGGTGCCATCCCATATTAATATACCTGGAAATGACAAAGCTGACCTAGCAGCTACAATGCAACTTAACAGCGCAAACTACACTCACACTGACTACAGCGTCCCAGAGTTATACATGATATCTAAAAAAATCGTTGCAAAATGGCAAACGGAATGGGATTTATGTACCAGGGGTCTCAAATTGTATACCATACAAAAAACAGTGCGCCGTACAATCAAAGCCCCACCAACTCTTAATAAACATGACCAACGAATCATAAACAGAATTAAAATTGGCGAAACACTGCTAGGAGGCAGTATGAGGAGATACATAAAATCCAATACAGAACGAAATTCTAATTGCCCCTATTGCCCCAGTTCTGAGGATCTACACCACGTGTTTAACACTTGCCCCAAATACCAAAAACATAGAGAAAAACTATTCACTTCCCTTAAAGCAATTGGTTCGCCATGTTCCTATCCAGACCTATTATACCACAGTAACTCTAACCCGAACATAACCAACGAGTCAATTTTGCTCTTCCTTAGAGAGATTGATAAAATTGAGAAAATTTAATTCATACTCCAACTCGTCCCCGTAAATCATAAACAGTAGCAGAAACAGTTGCCTGACGGTAGCCACACCAAATGATCGAACCAGGCGGTGCGAGATGGGGTGGGGGCTTCGGTTTACGGCCCACTTAGGGGTATGTACCAGCCTGTGCGCGGGCTGGAGCCCTTGCCTCATCTCAGATCTCATAGAACGATTTCGAGTTGAGAGGTGTGGTTCGTCGAGCAATGCAATGCGACTGCATGTATCCAGGTTCCTTGTTTACCAACTTACCTTTCTATACCTTACAATTCAACTGCCTTATACGGCATTGGGATTGTGATTCGTCAAGCAATGCAATATAACTGCAGGTATCCAAGTCGAAAACCATCTATCACAATTTTTCCTGAATAAAATTACTAACAACTCCTCCTTTGTCTCTTCTACATCTTGTGATACAGTGGATCATTAAAATACAAACAAATAAACTGGCCCATTAAACTAAGTCATTATAAGGTAGCACAAAACCCAGCCATCAGGACCAGCTGCACAATGCGGCAACAATATGACTAATTAATTAACTAAATATAACGTAAGACCCCAAATTAGCTTTATAAGATGGCTTGAAACCAAAAGCCATCAGGACCAGCCGCACAATGCGGCGCATTAAAAATCTTGTATCTACATAATATAGACATAGCATAAAACCTCAAATTATCTATATATGATGGCTCAACTCCAAAGCCATCATCTCCAGCCACACAAGGTGGCGCCTTAAATTAATTTAAGATATAGGACCCAAATCTAGATGTATAAAAGGTGGCAAAACCCAACAATTAGCCACCAACTAAATAGTAACTAACTAAAATAAATTTAAACTAAAATTTAGCATAGGTTGGCCCATCGTATCATTACCACCTCTATAAGCGGCACAAGTAATATTGTCAAATTATAATTACGTCTAGACGCCAACATTTATTTTTCGGAAAATAGGGATTCAAAAAGAACCCAGATGTAAAGCACCTTCCTCACGACCACTTTTCCTGCTTGCCTCGACCGGGCATTTTTTACCTGACCATGTGAGTGCGTGTGAGTCAATTCCCACTCACTACTTGTCTCGTGGAACTCAATGTTCATAATACTAACAAATCTATCAGCACATTCTGTGTGCATTAAAGCGAGGGGAACGCGGAACTATTCTGTACCCCTCGAAAAAATCAATCAGCCTCCAATGGGGGCATTAATCGGTCGCACATTCCCAAGTTGGCGAAAGCGACCTTAATCCAAATTAAGTAAGTAAGTCTGGCTACATGGGACTGTGGTGGCGCCGTTCCCACAGTCCAGACCAATTGAAAATCCTGACCATCAGGACCTAACCTGTCGCGAAAGCACCAGGTGCATAGGCGACCTTAATTCTTATCAGTTCAGTCTGGCTACAGTCGCGGTTAGATAAGCAAGCAGTGCAGACCAGTGATGGAGAGAAAAACAGCTACAGGAGGCGCGGTGCCGAACATGCTACAAGCTACCGCTGTTATACCTATTCCTGCCCTATGGGCTCTCAAGGCCCAAGGTAGAGTTCTAGCTGCAGTCTGGAGCTTAAGGACAGGACTAAAACGTACAAGACTCTTATTAGTGTGGGACGACAAAACAGAGGAATCAACCGTAACAGAAGATAGTGAGATTTGGGAGTCGGCAAAGACTAGGAGAAACAGGAAAAGAGCGAAGAGTAGGAGGGAGGCGCGAAAAGCGGCTACTAATCACTCATCGATCACCCGAGTTAATCCAGCCATGTCGTCGTTTTTAAATTCTCATTACCAGCCAGGCGACACTACGATGGATTCCCACCACCCACCCACTCGGCAGCATGACAAGAAGGATGTGGAAGCTCAAACGGTTATCACCATTTCAGAATCCGCCTCAGCTCCTGAGCAGGACACAACGGAAACTAAGGTAACAACACAAGAAAAGAGGCAAATGTGAACGAGGAGGTGCCAACAATAAGGACAAGGAGACAGAGGAGCTTACACAGCGCTATACCCAATTAGGAATTGAGGAAACCCTATATAGCGAAAAAAGGCCTACAACTATGTCTGTGCGGTGCAATACGTGGCTTGGCGAACCTTGAAAGTGAAAAAACACAGACCGCAACAATAGGAATTTGAGCAGGGCATCCTGTTGGACTACTACGGAAAACGTACCGTGAGACCCCACTTTGCACCCTTTTCAATACCGCCACTGAGCTAGGCAACCTATATGGGTTTGAGGCAATACCCGACGAAACCTATGAAGAAACACGTACTGCGGCCAAGATATGTAAAGACGAAATTCGCCGGAAAACCTCCTGGCTGCCGACATAACAGCCCTTTTTAGGGCTCCTAAATTGCCTATTATTGCAGGGATTCCAATTTGGCTTGAAATCCCAATTTGCTCAAACCACAATATCTGATCTGATCCTTTGAGTACCGTTCAAAATTACAATCTCATGCCTAATATTGACTCAACATTTTAAGCGTCGCTTAGACATTATTATCGACACATTTTAGGGACCTTTATTATGTACACTATTGTACTAGATTACATTCGACGGTTAGGTGATAGGAAAATGTAATAAAATGTGAGTACTCGTCCAATTGCACAGGTCGCTAACACGCTATTGGTTATATTTTTTTTGTCCATTAGTACAACTGGACTGAATTTGAAATAAGTACTGACGAGCGTTTTGGAGCGTACAAGACATCCATGGCTTCGCATCGCACCGGCTGCCGAGACACTTTTCCTTCTTTTCCTCACTCGGACACTCGTACATAGATGGAGATGTGCAACGCTTTTCACCCGTCCTAACTCCAGGTGTCCCGATGTGACGTCATAGTCGCCGACCAATCGCGATTGGCGTTACATACTGCTTTGGTTGACACCTGCCACACCGCTGAAGATTTCGATCTGGTTTAAACTTGAGTGTGTGCTGGGACGATTCCCACTCAAGGTAGCCTATGATTGGAAACCCATTCTAATTTTAACGTGAGTGTGTGCTGAGTCCAATCCCACTCATGAAAGCCTTCCATTCAGGTAGCATGGAACTTATTGTTCCGCTACCTGACGGCTAAATTAACAGCTCTTCTTGAGAGCATTAACGCCTGGGGGATGAGTCTCTTATTCCTTCCCCAGGAATAATTAGTAGCCTGCTGTTACGGCATTAATTCGTCGCACATGCCCGAAAGGGCGCACGCGACGTAAATCCAAATAATCAATCAATCAAGTCTGGCTACCCAGCGTTGACTAGTCAACACCTTGAAAAAATGAATTTGTTCAACGAACTGAAAGACAGTTAGTACTGGATGGTTGATGCTGCTTACGTGGTGGAAAGACTTGAAAAAGAATGGAGATATCCAGTTACGAAAGACTTTGTGACAAGTCAAGTCACCAGCCTGAAAGTAGCCAGGGATCTGGTGCAAAGCATGATAGAGGAGGAAGTAGAGAAATTAAGAGGCTTCATCCATCCTAAATATGTGAGAGTGGGGACAGTGACGGAGGCCCTTGATAATGTCATCCAAGTGAGGCGCTTTTTGCAAGACATAGCCAATTTCACCGAGTGGTCTTTTGTCCAGTGGGGGTTAGAAAAATTAAAGAAAGCTGAAGACATGATGAGAAAGGTAATGGAAGAAGAGGTAAAGAAAATCAAAGAGACCTGGACAAAAGAGAGAAAGGAGAAGGAAAACAGAAAGAAAAAAGAAGAGTTTGAGAGACTGAACAACAACTGGATGAAAGTACAAGAAAAATTTAGATCTATGGGACATCCTGACTGGATGCCAGAGAAGGAAAAGAAGAAGAAGAAAGGAATCATACAGAAAGTGAGAAGCTGGTGGAAGAACTGGAGAAAATAGAAGAAGACGAACCCAAAGGCCCTTTTCAGGGCCACTCATATGCCTCGAAAAGATTTACTCTCTTTGCCATATGTCTGTGTGTGTGTGTGTGTGTGTGTGTGTGTGTGTGTGTGTGTCTCTCTCTCTCTCTCTCTCTCTCTCTCTCTGTTGCATTTGTCCCTCTCTAGAGTAGCGCGTATTCAGGTCAGCCACTTGCAACATTGTTGCCAGCACATTGACGCCATCCCACCTGTTCCATTCCTATCTAGTGTCTGAGATAGTCCCACAATATTAAACTCCCATATACTGCCCCAGACAGTTCCACAATGTTAAACTCCCATATACTGCCCCAGGGTACATCCCCCTGTTTTTGCTTATATGTTCTCCTTTGCCCCAGACTATCCCCCTTCACTACTGATGTCCATCAGCCGATTAGAACTCAAGAATACGATTACTGTAAAGTGTCATGTCCATCAGACGATTAGAACTCAAGATAATACGGAAAACTGACGAACTGATAGAGTGATGGACGGGCTAGCGGAAACCATATTACGCCAAAATATATTAACGTTTGATATTTTTATCTTCCTGTACTATATGTTTGCAGTCATTTCGAACTTTACCTTTAGTTGGCACCATATAGTCCCTGTTGTGCTGCGGTGCCCTAAAACGCTACTGCATGGCCCACCACTGTGAGGTGACCGTCAGGATGTAATCAGAACATGCTAGGGCCTTTCTTTAAATTATCGAAAGAAAAAAAAAACAAAACACTGAAAATATTACAATGGCCGCCATTGAAACTATGTTGTTTACCAAATGATGTTATGAGCCCATAAACTTCCTCAGCTCTGGTGTTTTTCAAACGATCACTTCCATTTAGATATTATATTGATGCTGACAACATGCGATATTTCATGCCAATGTCGATCGGAACGTCGCTCGGCCATTTCCGTCTGGCCGCTACATAACCTCGGAAGTAAATGTTGCAATATTTTGGTTGATTTCACATATGTTACGACAGCACAATCCGAGACTGTTTTGATTGTGACTTCGTCTCCTTCCGCAGCCATATTAACCAATGTGAACGAACGTAGTTCAGAATATAGTTCTCAAAGGCGACGATTTACATCCGATGTTTCTTACCGTATTTGACGAAAAACGAAAAGAACATTCCGGTATGCTTATCGCTGACATTTGGACATTATCGGCTATTTACGTAACAAGGACTGACCGATAATTGTGTGTGTCATTTGGATTTGTAACATAGCTTTACAAATTTTTCAGTTATATCGCTACGATGTCTGCAGGGTGGTAGTTTATACTGATGTCTAGCACTGGGGCATCATGCCGCAGACATGTAGCATGATGACCCACCCAGACACATTATCCTGACACTAGGACGGCCAGTCCTAACACTAACCACTTAATGCTAAACGCCTAGCCAGGCAGGTGTTAGATCCATTTTTATGTCTTTAGTATGACTCGGCCGAGGTTCGAATCCGCGACCTCCCGCATCCGAGGCGGACGCTCTAATCACTTGGTCACCGGAGCGGTCGACAAACTGGTAAAATGCCTATTTGATAGCATTGTCGATATAAGGCTCTTCGGTAGAACTTTTCAGAAGTGAAACTAAAAATACATCCCTGTATCAATTTTTTTCTAAACAGATTTTTGTTTTGTAATCTTATAAATTAAATTAATATTGAACATTTAAAAGGATGCAATTTAACACCACAATCAATGTTTTACAAACAACTTGTTCACCACCTTTTCTTTCTGACATGATTGGTGACGCCAACAGTCATGACATTAAAAAGGCGAACAACTTGTTGGTCTAGATTGATGCAGGAGATACGTCTCACTCAGCCATGTATATAAAGAAGATATTTTTCTCCAACGTTAATACCGGATCCTCTGGTATTAAAAACGTGATATTTTAATGAGTGGCGAAGTCACGAGTTAAAATATGTATCGTTTTTTGGTACCACGTAGGAAAAGAAAGTTGTCTTTTAATTATATACGAGACTTCTTCCATATTAGAAGATTAAACTCTGGCACATCACGCTCACTCCAACCTCCTTTTCGTGAATTAACATCACTTTCATGGGCTGATCATATAAATATTCGTGACTTAAAAAGCGGTAGGATTGGGTTGTGGCAGTAAATTACATTTTTGTCATTTTGTTGACTCTTTGATCCTATCCTAATACAATGCTAGCCTGATTCAGCAATGCATCACAGCGGGTTTATCGTTGTTGTCAACTAAGTGGACACAACTTCAGAAAAGCGCGAACGGCGTAATGAGATCAGAGATTAATTTCCATGTCTGAAATGTACGGCAGTTCCTACTTATTTGTTCTAGTTCACCAAGTACTCGTTTTTGTTGCTGCAGGTACAATTTTTGTAGGCATACACAATCAAGCATCGCATGACATCATGATGGGATATATAAGGATATATTTTTCACATTTGAATATATAGGAAAGAAAAAAAAATAGGAAAATAATTTCGCCTCGAATACGCTTTTATATACCAAAGAAAACGTCATCTTTTTATCATAATTGCTGATATCATCAACCATTGAAATCGCTTTATTTATTTTTTAGAAAATCCACGTTCTGGCGTTATGATGGGGGAAAACAAGCTCAATTGTAACAACAACAAAAAAATAATTAAAATACAAAAAATATTTTCTTAATCCTAATCAAAGATCCCATAGACACGCGTCAGTCAAGAAAACGACAGAGTGTCAGACTAATAGAGCAATATTAACCTGTTATAGAACCAGACAGTTTGGCCTCGAAATCGCAGCACAAATTTGGCGCAGGAAATTGCTGCTGATACTTCATGAATTCTCGAATTTAAATCCATTTCAAGAAAATGGGGAAGCGAAAACCTCGTCGATTTAGAATAACTATGCGTTTGAAGAAGGATAAGCACACAGATAAGAAGGAGAAAGTTAGTATTTGTTAACAATTTGAAGGCGATTAACAGGCATTATGCCGCCAAGAAGTCTCCGTGAAGTTGTTTCCGCAGTTTCGCTCATTTTCGTGGTGACTTAAAGGTTTAGACAGAACTTGTGTTATCATAAATAAAATCAATAGTTAAATGGTCGCATTAAAGAAAAGCAACTTTGTACATATTATTACACGCGCGGCTATAATGCTACATCCGGGTACATGGGTAAATGCAACGAGTTTTCGACACGTTTTGTAATATAAGGCGCTCGTGTATGAAAGCATGTTGGAGGTAGACTTTTTTTTTAAAAAAAGTTTTTCTTTAGCAATTAAAATTTGAGCGTGTTCGTGGTTTTTATTGATTAAAGTCCACTATTATCATTGGAGACCATGCTCCACGGGCTCATATCCATGCTTATAATTTACATATAAATTCTGCAGGAACTGTGAATAAAAACACAATAGAGGATACATACCTTGATCTAATTTTAATCAGCACTTATGTCTTGTGCTGTACAGCACACTGTGAAACAAAGCAGTACCAGTGTTTAGCTCAGAATCAGATATTTGACATTTCATAGATCAGCACTAATCGCAGAAGAGGACCACTTTCTGCACTGTTGTTACGTCTTGACTCACTACGGAATATTTTGAACTGGCTTATTGTTATGTACTTGTTGACTAGCAACTAAGAAAATACTGCATAAAATCGTGAATAAGTAATAGTCAATCTTGCAGTAACTGTAACCATGTTGCTTGTGATGCTTTCCCTCTATTTAGTCCTACAACATAAGCCCCATCACCCCGATATTTTTCATCTTGGTGGGTGATGGGTCTTACAGCCTGACTAATGGCGCTGTGTAGCATGTTTTGATGTCGATTAACAGTGTAGCGAAAGTCAAATTTTCAGGAATATCACACACAACTGGCAACCAGTAACAACACTTTTCTACAAAGTAAAGTTATAATGTTTTTGTCAGACTTTACTTACCATGATGTCTTCTCTCTAATAAATTCAAATTCTCACAAAAGAAATGGACCTGTTTTCAAGTTTCGTTGGCCTACATTTCAGTTGGCTGGAAAGCGATGAAAGCCGGGAATGCCGAATCGGGTTAGGTTGAAATATTATTCTTTAACGAAACAAATAAAAAATATATTATGCCTATTGGAACTATAAGCAACATTTCGTTTCGTTCAAGAAACATATCCTCCACATGACCTACTTGAACATACATCGGCATACCTTGACTACCGTCGCATTGCAACAAATTCAAATGTGTGTCAACAGAACATGAAAATGCGTCCATTTGCTAGTGTCATATTTTGATTCCACCAGGATAAAGACGGCACAGTAAGTATATTAATTACACATAAATTAGTGGAAGAGTGTTGATATAGGCTGCCAAGTGTGTGAGATACTCCTGAAACTTTGACTACTCATTCCGATGTCAACCACATCGGAACACGCTATGCAAGGCCAATATTTGGGTTGTAAAACGTAGCACTAAAACAAAAACAACATGTGCTACGTCTTACGTGTAGGACTATCCCTCTATTATGCATTCAGTTTCCTTTTCCACTACTAATGGATCCTAGCTCATTTTCATACATTAGCAATCCCACGGTCATGATTGAGTCCACTTAACATGATAACATGTTAATGTTTGTCAACTGAAAATTGCTGCACCTGTTTATAACCTAAGTCTTGAAAGTGTTCATTTTACCAATCGTAATGCAATATTCTATTGAGCTCATTGCACCAACATGACAAGTAGACATAATCATGACCATGAGATGGGCAATGTATTAAAATAGGCCTGTTTTCCTTGAAGTTGGTAAAGTAAGTTGAATTTAGTGTCTGCCCTAAAAGTCAGATATCTGAGCTAGACATAGGTGCTTAATTTAATATACTGTGCATGTATAGCTTGAGAAATCAGTGTTGAGTTTTAGCTCACACGTTCATAAAGCCAAGGAAGCTTCTCTTATTGGCATGAGTCATCTGTCAACATTTCCTTGTTATCTTTTTGAAGTCCATATTTCTAAACTAATTTCAATTGAATATGGAATATGGGTTTTTATCATCAGAATCTCAGATTAGTTAAATAATGAGTGAGATCCATACATGTTCTTAAGGTTGTCTTATACCAGATTGGCTAACCTTGTTACTACTCTGAAAGGTCACATTTCTGATTTCAGTTAGATCCTTGGATGAGTGAGATCCATGCATAATAATGGGATATTCTTCTGTCTGATTGACCAGACATGGAATATGTGTTTATCTTATCAAGATGTGTGACAAGTTCTGTCACAAGATAGATTGACACATACAGATGAAGTGCATCTGGTTATCTGAATTTATTATCTCTTTTGAAGCCATATTTCTTGATTTTGATCAAACTTGAAATATTGGCTTATATCATTATGATCTTGGATGCATTTGATAATGAGCCATTAAGCCATGCATAATGATGTATTCTTGCATCAGATTGGCTGAATTTGTTGCCACTCTGGGAGTCATATTTGTGATTCAGTTTTGAACAAACTTGGAATATATGCTTCAGTCATCAGGATCTTGGAGTGTTTAGTAATTAACAAGATCGATGCATAATAATGAGATGAACTTGTATTTAATTAACTCAGCTTCTTGCTACTTTTGAAGTCATGTTTTTGATCTGTTGGGGTTTATTATCATCAACATCTTGGACGACTTAAGTGATCAGCAAGAAGAATTGCGCATTAATAATGCCATCATCTTTAAATGGAAGTTTTATCAGGATAAAGTAAAATAGTAATTCAAGATGATATAAAGTTTTGTAGATGGTCTGCTTATCGTCTCTTCTTACACTATTACATAAGCCTGATTAGTGAAATGGTCAGCTGTTATGTTGGCCAGAGTGATATTAGGCCTACCTGGGCCACTTGTTAAATAGGTCTTGGAAGTGTCTTCCTTGTGTTTTTATTTATATTGTTAGGTGTATGTTTATTTTTTAAAAAAGGCAATGATACAAGCCCCAGTGGTTAGATCCTAGCCATCACTGTCATGTATAGTGCAGTGCTGTGTCAATACCTTTTGGATAGGGACGTTTCAGATTTTGCAGAAGATGAATGATGAATCTGAAGAAATGTGAGTTATCAATAGTAAATTTCTTTTTCTAAAGCAAGTTTCAGTCTAAATCCCCATGTAGATATGACTGTATTTAAAAAACAAATAGTGGCACCAAATATTGACAGTTGCTTGGTTCACACAATCTTGACAGGTGCTTTAATTTTGGTGGTTACCCTGAAAAGTGCTTGAATTTGAGGTCTGCTCCTAAAAATACTAGAAAATACTTGAATGCTCAGGGGCCCTCAGAAAGTACTTAAATTTTGAAACATTTCATTGCAAAAGCAGCAAGTTACTGATGTAAAGAAAACATGAAGATACATTTAAAAAAATAACAGAAACTTCATCTCCATGAAATGGTACTTGCATACTGAGTCACCCATTAGCAAGAGTCCTGGTTTGGTCACTAATGTACTTGTTAGTACTCATTCTGGTTTGGAGTTGTAACAACCTCAAAAGTTTAATGACTGGATGCTGTGTTGCCTGGGCCATTGAACTTTAGAAGATAACTTGATATTCTACAGTGAGAAGGGCATTTTCAAAGGCAGTTGTCATAATTGCTATATACGTGTAAGGCACCTAAGCAATTAACAAAAGGCTTTGTGTTGTGTTTGTGAATAGGAAATTGATATAGGATCAGTGCAGAAAATGCTCTGAAATTCCATGCCAAGGTTCATGGTAAAACTGAGAAGCAGGAAAATAATGAAATATCAAGAATAGGACTAATGTGGATGGGATGGTTGCAGCCTTACCCTCAGTCCCGCAACCTCCCCACTTACAGCATCTTCACCTGTTTCTGGTTTCAAAAAAATATATTTCAGATTTCTTGTTCGGAATGAAATGCCTAAATCAAAACTGTTGTGTTCTCGTCACACCAGACTTAAATTCTCACAAAGATAATACACTATTCATTGTGGTGCTTGAAAATGAAATTTTTTTCTCTGAGAAGTCCTTGAAAAGTTCTTGAATTTATTGATCAAATGTCTGTCTGAACCATTCTTTAATATTTTTTTTCATCATAATCAGTAATATTTGGTGAAAAGTTAAAATCATGCACCTTTTTAAAACTTCATTTCGTAAAACAGGTGTCTATTTTCATGGGCCAACATGCATTTTCAACTAAATTCAGGTTATCTCTTCTACACAATCTGAAAAAAATCTCTGTAATGAGTATCCACATAGCATTGCACTATGCATAAGTGAGATTGGTGGCTGTGTTTTGTGATGGATGCACATCTACCCTCTTCTGTTCTTTTTTCTAACTTTTGAGGGTTTTAGTGTCCTTGAATTGTTTTTCTGACAGTTAATTAGGGAGCACCATTTTTTTTCTTTCAAACTGTATGGTGTACGTTATTCAAATTTACTGGTAGTTGTAAAGAATAAAATGCTAATCAGTACGTGGATCAGAAGCATATTTCATAATCTTCAAGTACTCGTGTTGCTCCCTGGGAAATCAGAGAGGTAGGTGCTCCCATATTAATTTCATTTAATTAAAATTGAATCTTGGCAATTATCAGGATAAGATTAACCTATTTTAATCATTAGAAGACTGGATTATATGAATTCTTTTTGCTTCAATTTCTCGAGTCATGCTGTACACATGTAACATTTGCAACAAATCTGAAAAGTTAAAACTGATTTTATGATTCTCCAAGGTTAGATTTTCATTGTTCAAAACAGGCCACTTACTGTGTGTCGGGTGGTGAAATTGGCTCCAGCATTTTCAACTCTCTATTAATAGTCAGACTTTTAAGGAGGAAGGTGGAAAGTAAATCACAAATGTTTTAATTTTTTTCCTTTCCTTTCCTTCACGAAATATTAAATAAATGTTGATATTGGTATTGTGACCATAGTTGTAACAATTTATTTCTTTTACAGATAACTGTATTGAAGACTGACACCAGCAGGTCAAAGGGTGGTAAAGTCCAAAAGGTTACCAGAGACAGATCCCATTACAGAACCTATTCAAAAGAGAACTTAGAAAAGGCATATTATGCCTGTGTAAATGATAAAATGCCAGTTGTACATGCAGCAAGCATGTACTCAGTTCCCGAGACAACCCTTCGTGATCGAGTTAAAGGGCGTATTGAGTTGGATACAATGAAATCTGGTCCACCTCCATTATTTTCAAGTACAGAAGAAAAATTATTTGTAGAATACTTAAAATTTCTGTTGGGAATTGGATACATCTTGAATCGCACAGATGTTTCCTCACTTGCAACTGAATATGCCATATATCTTGGAAAGCGAGAAACAGACCAGCCACTCAGCTATCGCTGGTTTTATGATTTTTGTAGTAGATGGAAAGATCTCAAATTCAAGCTGATAAGAGGCAGGGACCGTCAGCGAAAGGTTGCAATTTCAAGAGAGTGTTTGAACTTGTACTTTCAGGAATATGAAAAAATTCTCAACATGTATGACATTAAAGATAAACCTCAATACATCTACAGTGTTGATGAGAAACCGGTCGTCCATAATGTAAAACCTTTAGGTGAAGAGTCGGATGATGAGTCTGTAGGTTCTGAACATGCTCTGACTGTCACAATCACTTGCTGTGCCAATGCTCAAGGAAGTCATATCCCACCTTTCTTCATTTTTCCTGGTGACCGTGTTAGAGAAGAAGTATTGATGGATGCAACTGTTGGCACTGGAGCAACTGTGAGTGCAACGGGATGTTCTAACTCTGCAATATTCCAGCAATACTTACAGGACCATTTACTGCGAAATGTACAGAGAAGCACCTCGGATCAGCACATTCTCCTCCTCTATGACGGCTATGCTTCCCACATTTCATTAGGTCTTGTGGAATGGGCTAAGGAGAACAAGATCATTTTGTTTGTAAGACCACCATACACTAGTCGTGTTTTGGGACCAGAAGAGGTGGGCTGTCTAGGGCCATATGAGAGAACCTATAACTCGGATTTTAATCGATACAGAAAAAATCACTTTGGAAATCAAAAGCCCAAGATTTCTTTGCAGAAGATTTGTGAAATAGCATGCATGACTTACACAAAGGTTTTATGTCCTGAAATGGTAAAGCGGTCATTTTTTGATGCAGGTATTTATCCAGTTGATAAGACCTGCATAGAACTTACCAAAGACAGTTATTTCTTACCCATCAGTGAGTGTCCAAGGACAAACCTAAAACCTCAGCGCCTCAAATCAAATCGACATAAAATTGTAAAACTGAAATCTTCAAGGAAAATACATGGAGAATCCTCAAAGGGTGATGGGATTGTACCCCAGAAAGTAGATCAGAGTCTCATCATTGAAGAAAATGCCTGTCAGATTGCGCTGCCTGTCAGCAGAGGGTCCAAACAAGAGAGAGCCAAGAGGAAAATGAAGGCCATGGACCATGTGTATGAATCTGAAACATTTTCAGATGAAGATGAATACGTAAAGGAGTCTGATTCTGATTCCAGTGATGATGAGATGGATGAGGAAGAGGATGAGCATGATGATAGTGAGAAGTGCTGTGTTTGTAACCGTTACGAACCCAAACCTCTGGCCAGGGCTTCTAATGGTGCAAAGTTTGCTAGCTGGGGTCAGTGTATGTTCCATGGCTGTATCCACTGGGTCCACCTCTCATTTTGCTGTGAAGTGGAAGTACTTGATGATCACGACACATTCTACTGCCCCTGTCATGGACTTCCTGTTCTAGCCTGATATGTATAAAGAAAAGCATCAGTACATCTCGGCATTCATGAACTGTAACAATTTAACACATTTGCAAGTTTGGAAGAAAGAAAGATTCATTAATTTTTTTTTCTTTACTCGTAAGTGTTCATAATGTTTGGGACACTTTCCATGAAACCAGTAAAAGACGGATCATCCAGAATCTGAATATCACTTTGTCTTGTCTCCCAGACAATTCTTGTACTGAACAGATGGAGACTATTTTGATGTACATAAACGTATGTTTCTTGAAGTAATGCTCTTGTATGAGTGATACAAATCCAAAGGACATTTATTGCAAGGTACAGAAGATAATTTTCGAATGCCCTCCAGTTTCAGTGAAATTTTGTAGAGATTCTGTATTTCATAAATTGATTGTTTACCAATATTGTTAGCTTGACTTGTCGTAGACCAGAAAAGTTTATGTGATAACTTGTTTGTTGTTAATTCAGTAGTGCAAGTTTATTATCAGTACTCCTCCTGAACTACGTCTAATATGGCAGCCATGTTAATTTGCTACTTGTGAATATATGGTCATATAGAAATGTGGTTTCATTAAAAGATTTGTGTGCTGTCTAGTGGGTCCTGATTGAAATAGTACCCCGCAGGATGGTGACCATCTTGAAAAAAAAAAGTTTCCCAGGGTTGCATCTAGGAAAATTTTAAATTTTAAATTTTTAAAGCATTTTTGAATATGCATATATGCTTGGTCATAAATCGGGCAGAAAATAAGGTTTTTGTGCAAATTTTCATGACTCATCAATGCTTTATTTCCAAAAATGTAGAAATTATCCATTTTGCTCCTGTATAGTACTGCTGCTTTGTGGATTGCCATTTAATTGGTTGAAGAACAATTGTAGTCAAGGAATGACAGATTTGATTGAACTAGAAGTTACAGTCTGATCGCATTCAGCTGAATTAAACATATTCATTTCATTAAAGAATTTTCATCCCAAGTTCAACTGACTTTGGCATTCCTTGGGTACCACCAATTTTCAAAGAACTGTAATAGTGATCAACAGTTTTAAAAAATGCATTAACTAGCTTGTGCATGGATTTACTTCAGTAAGGGAAAATGCACCTAAATTAGTTTAGTACAAATTAGACAAATAGACTCGAAGCTGTAGGACAGTGTCAGTATAAGCAAGCAACTGTGCAAGATAATCTTGAAGATCTGTCTCAGCAGCATTTTTTATTATGGCAGTAAAACATGTCCCCCACCCCACCCTAGCCCCCAAAACATGTATATCAGTCTATGCCTTATATTGTCAGACTACCATCATACAACATGCCATCAGATCCTAATCTTTGCTGTTACTTCATTGGATGAATTTGAATGATTGACATAGATGATGGTAATGTAATGTTCAGCTGTATTTTGATTTGTTATTCCTTCTTAATCTTTCAATTTGTACACAGAGTTTTCATTTCGTTTGTACTTTCATGTGACACCTAAAGTAATACATTATATGCAGTTTCAAAAGTTAAGGATGGACATGTGAATAATTGACTATTTGGTGGAAATGCAGGCAAGTTATAGACTTTTTACCAGCAAGTGCAACATTTTTTTTTTAATCAAAACATGATCAGAAGAAAGCATATGGATTTTCATTTGATATTTACAGCAGTTTCAAAAAAGGCTATATTATAACACTCCTGTTCTGTTTTCATAATTGGTTACTTTTTCATGCCTTATTGAGAGGCCCCAACTAGAACCAGATTGCCCCACCTCATTTCAGTTTTATGGGTAGTCAGGACAGTGCTCAAATTTACTAATCCTTGGTGTAGTTCTGTTTCTCCAGACTGGATGGTCACACCAACTTGGGGTTTTCACTACAGGGCTTATTATGATGGATAGTTGGTCCTAAATGAAATAATGCCTATCAGGCCTAAAGGTGTGGCCATTTTTTGGTAAACCTTGCTTGTTCATTCACTTTATAATTTTGATGTGGGATACCTGAATGCAAGTAGTTTCTTCTTTTTTTAAAAATCTGACATTTTTATTGTCAGATCACATAAAACACTTCTGGTTTATTCAATTTTTAATTTTGTTCATGAGAATAATTTAATTTTTGTAGTAATTTAACACTTGTTTCCTGAGAGGGAAAGTCACTGAAATGAATAGAATCACATCAGAACATGGTTTGGGTGAAGGGATGGTCAGTTCTTTGCAGATTTGTTAGTTCTTTTCCAGGTGACTTCTGAAAAATTAACTCTCAGTTAATTTGACCCATTTTTGTATTTCATTTTACTTAATAATTGGACTGAATACAAATTTTGACTTCAAATTTGTGTAGTATAATTTATGATTTCATCACTGTAACATTTTATAAGTAAAAAAAGGTTTCATGGTAATTATGATTTTTAGATTATAATATTTCATCATGGACTCCAGCATTTTCCAGGTTTTGAGTGCTGGATTCTTAACCTTTGAAATCCTAATGAGAATGCAACTGATGTATGAAAATTTGATTTTAGAAATGCAATTCAGTTTTCAATCACATGGACATAAGGGAATATTGCTGTAAAATCCATCAGCTTCTTTATTCATCCAGACGTTACAGTATCTATTGTGTGTAACTAATCATGATTTACTTAAGAGTCTCTGATTTATAGTTGCCTGCTAATTTGTGTGGTTTTTCACAGCTCTTAGCAGGGGTCAAGCTGGACTTGAATTTTAAGGAGAAGTGACTTCTCCTTTTGGACAGAACAGGGAGAAGTGAGAGCTCAACAGGGAGAAGTGGACACGAAGCAAGAAACGCAATATTTGAATTATGCCCTCTATTTCCCAGTATTCGTATTTGCATTTAGCATTGGATTTAAGCAATACTTTATTTTCAAGTAGAAAATTTTCTGAGTTATTTTGGCCATATCACTTGAAAAGAGAATAACAGAAACAACATTGTAACAAATTTTAACTGAGTAACCAGATTACATTATTGGAAATGCAAGTTAGTAAAAATGCTTAATCAACCACCCTTAATCAATTTTTAAAAAGTACTTTAATAAAGTTCACAATAATGGCACTTTGAAAGATTTGTGAATAGTTGAAACAACCCCTGTACCATGTACATGAGGGCAAATGGACACGTGTGTTCAAATCATACTGTTCGCCCTAATTTCTTTGTTGCGAATAAAAAATTACCGTAACTATTCATACATAACACTAAAATTAATAAAATTACAGACATTGCTCCTTTATTGTCGGTATATGAACTACACCCTTCTTTCCAACCGAATCAACACAGACATGTGAGTGCATCTATTTTTAGAAGGAGCGATTTTCGTAATGTTACCACTCACTTTATATAGCTTCATTTCAACAGTCCATTGATAGGATTGCAAATTTTGGGGTTTTTTTTATTTGTCTATATACTTGTAGTAATTTTAGGCATTGGCTAGATAGAAAAAGCTGCGCTTTTGTTTCCTGTATATTCATAAATATGAGTCGTGTCTGAAAACAACTTTGAACATACGGCGCTTTTCGCGAATTCCACAACATAACATTGTCCCATACGTTTCTGACCTACATAATTTTAAAGTTAAATCTCAAATAACATAATACCTAGGCTTTGCATTCTATGACTCGTATGTTTTCTGAATATATCTGCACGATGATTTACGAAAACAGACAATCAAATAAACTTTAAAATGGTACTTCCACACACAGTGATGTATTTTCCCGTTACTGGTTCACTTACAGTTTCAAACTAATTTTATGACAAAATATCGACAAGAGGCAGTTAAAATATCCAGATCACCGATTCTCTTCTTAAAACACAAAATTGTTATTTACATACTATTGTTAAAGTTTCGAAACACAAGTTTGTATGTTTTTATCATTAAGGATAATATGCGGAAATCGGGTAGTGATTGTTGCTAACCAACTCTGGAAAGGGTTAATGCTCAATCAGCTATCAAAACACATGCCTGTGAATGTGCAAGAGTTTGTCAACGTAATTGACAACAAAACTAGGCCTAACTACTGATGGCTTGATGCATACATTTCGCTACAACACAACACTGGAACTAACCTGGCTAAGGCGAGGGGGCATCTCAAAAAGAGAGAGTCGATCAATGTATCTTGAAAAAAAATCACAGGGTGAAGTCATTTTCGCTTTCCTAACAGAAGAAGGCGAAGTTTACATATTTTAGGCGACTTTGTCGCCCACTTCGCCTGGTAGCATGACCCCTGTCTTAGTTATTACATTTAATTAAGAGTAACATTGTTATAGGGATGCAGCTTCTATGAAGTTTATTGATCATCTTTTTATTTGGCAAAGGTATCAATCTTCTCGATTAAGTGAATGTCATTGTTCATTTCAAAATTTGTGGAGATTATTGAAATGTACATACACTATATAAAATAAAATTGGTCATTGAACATTTGTATTACATGTGCAAATTCAGCTTTATTTATGTTTGATTTATTTCATGAGTCATATTGTGTAATGTTTAAATACTTGCCATGATTCAACGAGAATTGCTCAGAGTGAAGCATTCGAGTCTGCGATATTTTCTGAATGTCCTAGGAATTATTTTGGGCTCAACAGATAGTCAAGTTGGAAAATAAACTGTTGATGATCTTAGGTTATAATTTTGTATCATGAGTTTTTCACTTCTTAGCAGCTTTGATTTTTGGTATGCTGTCTTCATAAAATCGACATTTTCAGATTGAAATTTCTTACTTCAGTGTGTACATATGCTGTGTATATACTGTAATGGCAAATTTTCATTTTCCATGGACACTTTGATAAAGGTTGTGCATATAAATAGACTACCAAAGATACTTCTGGAGTAAAACTTTTGAATAAGTGTCTAAGTGGAGCTTTTGCTAAGAATTTAATAAATTGTGTTATTTTACTTGTTTGGAACTGGTTGAATTTTTTCACTCGGTGAGTTATTTTGTGGACACTACAGAACACAAACTTATGTTCCAAGAAAGCAGAATATGTAAGAGACTAATGCCAGGGAGCATTCACTATGACTTTGTGTCTGAGACTAATGCCAGGGAGCATTCACTATGACTTTGTGTCTGAGACTAATGCCAGGGAGCATTCACTATGACTTTGTGTCTGAGACTAATGCCAGGGAGCATTCACTATGACTTTGTGTCTGAGACTAATGCCAGGGAGCATTCACTATGACTTTGTGTCTGAGACTAATGCCAGGGAGCATTCACTATGACTTTGTGTCTGAGACTAATGCCAGGGAGCATTCTATGACTTTTTAATGTTCTTAAATTAGTCTGCTATTGTTCAGACAACCACGGAACATCCAGAGCTTGTCATCATAAAACATAAACTGTGCTAATGGCAGAGGTCATTCACTGGCAGCTCTGGACTGAATACTTTAAATTATTTTGTATAACATAAACACATTGGGATATTTCTTTATTTGTCTTTTGCTCATTGACATCTGGCCATAAATTCAAGTGTGCAAATGGTACGATGATACATGCACCATACTCTGTCCATCATACATGCATCAACAGTTGTTTTTCAGTGCTCTAGAGTCCACATTTTCTGTTTCAGTTTCAATCAAGTTTGCAATTTGGGCTTACATCATCCAAATTTCACATGAATCCAGTAATATGCTACCCCATGCATATTAATGAGATGATATTGTATCTGATTGACTGACCTTGTTGTCATTAAGGAGGCCATAGTTCATTTCCTGTTTTGATCAAACTTGGAATGTTTGTTTATGTCATCAAGATCTTGGGCAATTTTTAATATTGAACAAGTGATTGTCTGCACTTCGTACCACTTTAGAGACTGCGTTTCTGATCCAGATGCGATCAAACATGGTAAGAAAGCTTAAATCATCAAGATCTTGGGTATACAGTTAAGGCCAAAATTGATGCACACTAATTCATTGATTTTGCATCAGATTGCTGAGACTGTCAAGACT
Organism: Megalonaias nervosa; assembly: GCA_016617855.1. NCBI lineage: Eukaryota > Metazoa > Mollusca > Bivalvia > Unionida > Unionidae > Megalonaias > Megalonaias nervosa. The sequence goes on along the minus strand of JAECUM010013224.1, from coordinate 24,184 downwards.
TGATTAGTTGTTCAAGTCCATATTGTTATTAGAATTGGTATCCATGCTTATATCATAAAAGTATATAAGGTGTTTTATTTAGAGATATTAATGAGGTGAGCTTGCATATGATCAGATGAGCTTCTTGCCACTTGAGACTATTTTTGACTTGAGTTTAATCAAATTTAGAAAATATGCTAATACTGTCAAGACATTGGATGATTTTTAGTATGAGGTACACATGCATATTTATGAGTTGATTTTGCATTGGATTTGCTGAGTTTTTCATTAACTACTCTGGAGATTGTATTTTTAATCAGGTATTGATCAAACTTAGTAAATAGATCTTTTCATCTTGGAGTATGATTATGAGTCATTGATATGACCATGAATCTGATTGAGCTTGCTAATGCTATTAACTATATTTCTGATCAGATTTTTATCAGACTTGTTAAATAGTATTCTACTATCAAGACGTAGGATGAATTTGATTACAGAGGTCCCCCTCTTGAACGCCCCCCCCAGCAGCCACCCGCTTCTTGCAGCCAGAATCTCTTGGCACCGACGAGTTTGTGTTCAAAAGTACCCCTCAAGAATGGCCACCCCTCTAACACGACCAGCAGCCAGCATGTTTGTACAAAAATGTAAAATGTTCCCCTCACAAGCAGCCACTTTTTATTTCAAATGTGTCCAAAACTAATAATCCATATCGTAAGGTAAGTAATCAGATGATCTCTACTGTCGATACCTCTCCACAGATGTCAGGTTTCCGTTACTGAAAGAAGTGTTGGCTAAAGTACATGTAATACTAAGATTAATATTATATCTATTATCTCTCCACACTACATTGTGCACTAGACTAAATGACCTGGGACTACATTCATCATTCCTTAAATGTAAACGGAAGCGAAAAAATAGAAGCATTGTTTCAAAGCTGTCCGGCGTAGAACAAGAAGAAGAATTCCAGTTACAGCCCTTTCCAGCACAGAAATTTAAAAATTCAGCCGTTAATTTAGATAACCTAATTCAAATCCCTATTAAATCGCCAACCTTTGTGTCAACTATCAAAGAGATACCACTGTACATCGGATTATTCAAAGCCCAATCAGTAGGACCAACAGAAAAGAACATAGAAATAGTTAATTTTATCAATGATCAGAATATCGACATCTTTTTCCTGACAGAAACATGGCTAATAACATCAGGCGATGAAATCAAGTGCACGGATCTAACACCCACCGGTTATTCCATCAAGTCGTTACCCCGCCAGTCTCGCGGAGGTGGAATTGCTGTCATCGCAAAGAACACCATGATCAACTGTCTTAACCACACTACAGCCTTCAATTTCTACCACACATCGTTTGAACTAGTCCAAACCACATTTACACTGGAACAAAGGTCAGTCCATTTTTTCTGCCTCTACTGCCCTCCTCTTAGTAGAAACAAGCTGACTGAATCTCTCTTTTTGGAGCAGTTTCCGAATCTCCTGGAGTATGGAAATTCGATAGGTGGCAACCTGATTATTCTTGGAGATTTCATCTTTCACTTTGACTGTCCTGGAAACCCATACACATCAAAACTCCTAGATTCCATTCACGTTTTCAACCTCAAACAGTCAGTTAGCCGACCCACCCATAAACATGGTCACATTTTAGACTGGATTCTTTATGGACCTGATGATAATATTCTACAGTCCTCCCTGGTGTCCCACGAACTTGCATCAGATCACCTCTGCATTATATGCCATCATGACGTATCAGTCCCTAACCCTCCACCTTTATTTGCTACTAAGAGAAACCTCCGTATGATAAACAGAACCCAACTAATGCATGACATCCAAGCAAACCTAACAACTAGCTTACCTCCTACAGCAGAACAACTCGATAACTGCCTGCGTTCATTGCTTGACAAACATGCCCCAGCAACCAAGTGCAGAGCATCAATTCAAAAGTGTTCTCCGTGGTATAGCAGTGTTAGGGACCAGCTTCACACTGCTAAAAGAGACTGCCGTAAAGGTAAGAGGCTTTGGCTTTCCACCAGACTCACTATTCATAAGCAAATCTATGAAGCCACTAAGAAGAATGTCACAAACATAGTGTCATGCAGCGAAATCAGCCCACTATAGTGCTAAGATCATGGAAAGTTCCAGCTGCAAAGAGCTATTCGAGATTACTAACAAGCTAATGTCAAGGAAGAAATGTACACCACTTCCAACTACCTTCTCTCTAGTCGACCTTCCGGACCTGTTGCAAATTTCTTCCGTGACAAAGTATAAACCATCAGAGATAAGCTTGACAACACAATTTCAATTGACTCGTCGTCACCAGTTGCGATACAGAATTTCAGCGGCAACCGTTAGCATTTGAACGTGTCTCAATGGATTTAGTACGTACAATCGTGATGAAGAGTGCACCAAAGTCATGTGAACTTGATCTCATTCCGACATCACTGCTGCTTGAGTGTTTAGATCCAATATTGCCTTCATTAACTGATGTTATTAATACCTCTCTCTCATTCGGGGAATTCCCATCATTTTTCAAAACTGCCATTGTAAAGCCTCTGCTGAAGAAACCAACACTCGACCATAACAATTTAATGAACTACCGCCCAGTTTCTAATATCCCATTCATGTAAAAAATCTTAGCAAAAGTTGTTCTATCCCAACTTGTATCTCATCTGAATTCAGACAGTCTTTTTAGCAATGTACAGTCTGCATATTGCCCTTGCCACAGTACTGAAACTATTCTTCTGAAAGTAGTTAATGACCTTCTCTCTGCTTTGGATAGCGGAAAGATTATAGTCCTCACTCTCCTTGACTTCTCTGCAGCATTTGACACAATAGACCATGATATATTACTTCACTGTCTCCAGCATGTATTTGGCATTCACGATACAGCCTTACTATGGTTCAAGTCCTACTTGGTCAACAGGACACAAATTGTGTCCGCAAATGGAAAACACTCCAGCCCAGTTGATCTATGTTGTGGTGTTTCACAGGGGTCTGTTCTTGGACCTGTTCTCTTCATTCTATACACTCAGCCACTCAAGTGTCATAGATCATCATCCAGTGTCTCACCAATTGTATGCTGATGACTCTCAAATATACAAATCTAGCCACCCAACTGAAGTTGAAGCTACCATCCAAGGTGTAGAGAGGTGCATTTCCGATGTGAAATCATGGATGACATGTAACAAGCTGCAGATGAATGATGATAAAACTGAAGCCATTCTGATTACAATACAAAGACTTCCTCATTCACATCCTTTACCTCAGACAATAAATATCAGTAACGCCAACATTAAATTCACAGTCAGTACGAAACCTAGGTGTTACTCTCGACAGTACTCTCTCATTGCACCAACATGTCATGAGCATATGCAAGGCTGCATATCTTGAGCTGAGACGCGTCAGCTCCATTCGCAAGTATCTTTCAGTTGATGCCACTAAAACACTTGTGTATTCCTTAGTACTTTCAAGACTGGACTATTGTAACTCAATTCTGTCTGTTTCATCTCGATATCTACTCCAGAAACTTCAAAAAGTTCAACACACAGCTTCTCTGATCATCTTTAGAGTACCACGACCAGAGCATGCCACCCCCTGCTCTGTACCCTACACTGGCTATCCATTCGATCCAGAATTTTAAACACAAAATTTGTTCTCTGTGCTACGTTTCAGTGACGGGCTCCAGTCCAACATACCTATCTGACCTCACCCATGTGTACACACCAGCAAGATATTTAAGCTTCTCTTCTGACACTCGTATTCTCATTATTCCCACTATGAAAATGAAATCATATGGACAACGTTCTTTTGCATACCAGAGCCCAGCAACGTGGAATGAATTGCCCACTGAACTTAGACACAAAGACACAGTGATCTCATTCAAGAGCGCTCTTAAAACTCTGTTTCAACTGCAAGAACATACTTAAAGACCTAATAATGTTTCCTTACCTTAAATATTTACAGCGTGTTTTCTGTTTTCTAATTTCGTGCTGTTTGTTTTTATTTTTGTAATCATATCATTATATATGTTTTTTAAGTGTTGTCAAATGTTGTAAAGCGCTTAGAACTTCTAAAGATTAGGAACTATACAAAGTTGTCATTATTATTATTATTATAAAAGCCAATGTTTACAGGAAATGGGCTCAAGAATGTTGTGATAGAGTTTTGGGCTTCACACATTTGTAGAATTCTTCTCTTTGATGATTACAACCAGACGTAATTGTCAAAATCATATCACAGTCAGCATAGGCTAAATATAGATTTTGTGGATTAACACACACAAAGAAATTAACCTTGAACAAAACAGGGTACCAGGAAAAGATCGAAAAATCATGTGACAGTACATCTTTCGCTTCCTTTAGGAAGAAGGCATTTTGTCCCTTCTACAAATGTTTTGGCTGCATAATTAAATCGCATACAGTTAGCAACATCCAAATAAATCATTGCCAAACATTAACATGTCATCACGTAAACGGAGACTATTACTTTAGAAGAAAGTCAGTTATTCTACTCGATGACATGGGAGGTGGGGAGGGCGTGACTTGCCGAACAATTTTATGTAGAAAAGAAATAAAACAATTTTATGCTGAACAGACTTGAATGAACGGCATCATAACCGTTATGGAGATTATTCAGCAGCAGTGGGAAAATGGAGCTAATGTAAAGAGAATTATGTATGTACCAAGATATAAATGACATTTTTGAATGGTTTTGCAATGTGCATGACAACAATACCCGCTCGCATTTCGCGCTTACGTCAAGAATAAGAACTATTAATTTATATTCAGTTGAAATAAGTCTATTCTTAAATCAAGAAGAACCTTTTAATAATATTTTTTTATTTTTAAACGAAGATGTTATATGAAGATATTAAATGCTTTGAAGTATGTAGCTTTCTTACTATGTACATTACATATACTTCTCACACAAAAAATGAGTCCCCCTCTGGAAAGGCCACCTGTCTTATAAGGCCACTTTCCCAGTGCAGAAGTGGTGGCTGTATAAGAGGGGGACCACTGTATCAGCAAAATCTATGCAAATTAATGAATTAATTTTTTCTGATTGGCTAAACTAGCTACCTCTTTGTAGACTGAATTCTATTGGATTTTTCCACCCCCTAAGTAAATAAGTATATTGCATCATTATCATAGGTTCTGTACTAAGTGAGCTTCTTATCTCTGGACATCTAGAGACTACATTTCCCATCAGTTTCTATAAAACTTTGTAAATGGATTTATATTAAAAAAATTGTCATAATTAAAATAATTATGCTTTATATGTTCTTTGAATTGTAAAAGCAACATCGGTAACTTTGCTAGGTGAGCAATATGAAGTGCATCTGGTCTCTTGATTTGTTTTCTTTTTGTTTCTTGACATGGTTGAATGTTGTGTCATGCATTTTCAGATTACTCTTTGATCATTGTGCCTTTTTATAGAGATATTTCATTTGGAGTTTGAATTGTCTAATCATGTACAAAATGATATCATACTATGAGATTGGTTCTTTAGAATCCATAATTTGACTGTTATGACAGTACTAGTTTTCAGTGATGTAGGGCAGGGGTCTCAAACTCAAATCACGAGTGCCACATGTAGACTTGTACATTGGCCCAAGGGCTGCATCACTGAAACCTTTTCATACAGTGAATATGGCTCATATGGTAGCCAGTTGAAATGTTGGAAAGAAGTAAATGATGTAAGAATCAGATTTTTATCAAATCTGGATGGCTGTGAAGAAAAACTTTAGTCATTATTTCACAAATTCCAGGTGTCATTGCAGGCCACAGGAAATAATTCCACAGGCTGCATGTGTCCCATGTGCCACGTATTTGAGACCCTGGTGTAAGGGCTGCAGTGGGGCTGGCTGTTTATTTGAAACAGTGATTTGGTGAAAAAATCCTTCCTGCTATTTCCTTTTATTACAAGTAGCATGTTGAGATTTTGTTAAGAGTATATTCCAGTTTTGAGACAAATTCAATCATTACAACATTCAAAGGCAGAAATAATTGTGAGCCCCAAGTAAACCAAAAGTTTGCACATACTAGAAACAGCATTATGAGTCTGTACAGTTGTGAAAGTCTTGGATAGATGACCTTACTTCTTGTTGTTGTTGTAGGGTTTAACACCATTTCTCAGCACAGGATAGGCTATACATGGCGACAAGTATAAATGGTGGAGGAAGAACCCAGAAAAACCCTGGGAAGAACCACCGACCCATGAGAAGCTACTGGCAGGCTTTCTCACGTACCCACGTTTGCCGAGCCTGAGACTCGAACCCATGCAGACAGAGGTGAGATGGCAGTGATCTGTAACGGTGGGCGCTTTAGACCACTCGGCCACTTGGGGCCCCAATGACCTTACTATTTCTTATATTCAGGAGACCAGTTTGGACAGTTTTGTAAAAATAGATTATAAATCAGTTTGCACCATGTAATGTTACATATTATATCATTTCACCTCAAAATGATTTTTTTTCTATTACTCTTTTATAGAATAATGGGATGGCTAAATAGCAAACTACTGCTAATAGTTATATTGTTGTACCCAACATTGTGTAAGAGTTATCTTGACTCTGATATAATTTTGGATCATACATGCATCAGGTCCAAGTTGGACTGATAAACACGAAAATTTCAGAGTTTTGATAATAAAATTGGTTTGTGAGAAAGTTTTCAAGAAATTGGTGGGAAAAACATGATAGGCAATGCTGTGTCAGTTTTATATGTCATATATGCAGCATACATGGAGAGATCTTTCAGTTGTGAGATTATTTTAGAGTACAGAGTATTCTAGACAAATTTGTTATCAGGCAGTTTTTTTTTTTAAAATTTAGTGCCATGAATTCAGTTTTAATATTAAATAATCAAGTTTACATTTTTGGCAAAGTATAAAATGTAGTGCTGATGCTGCTTTGGATGTGAACATAATGGAAATACAGACTGAAATAAATTTCCAGACAAACCAAAAAATATTTTATTAACTAAAATGAGGTATTGCTACCACTGATATTGTAAATCATGCATTTCTAGCTTACCTGTGTGAAGTCAATGAGAGCTTGTGCTATACCAGTGGCATCATCGGTAAAGCCAGCATTCTTCCAATTAGGTTAACTGTGTTAAAGTTTAGTTTTACTGTAACTCTTGCCAGCTTTATGCATTATGTCTCCATGGAACTTCAGATTATTCCTTACATCATCCCCGGGTGAATGCAGGTTCCGCTATTTACTCTGCCATATGCAGGTTAATCACAGTGTCACAAAAACACCGTTGTATATGTGAGTTTGACTGTCTATGTGAGACCCCTTGATTTTATTAATCTTAGTCTTTTTTTTTCAACCTGTTTAAAGATGAGTGCAACCTCTCAGTGAACAATCTGAGGGATAGATGCAATTTAACTGTTGAAGGGATATGACATAAAAATATCAAACACTGGCTAGTTATGAGATGTGCTTATTGAAAGGAAGTGGCCATTATTAAAGAGACTGACCAACACATATTTTTGATATTGATGCTGCTATGCTAGTAAAACTGAAAATAGGCCGTAGGATTAAATGATCAGAGAAAATTATTTTATCACATACTTTCAGCAAGGGATAGGAAAAATTTTCATGTGATTGTGCCTCCAGTACAAAAATAATATGGCAATTTGCCCTTGCATTCAGTTCATCTCTCCAATGGTCTGACCATTGATTTCGGAGCATCAGTAGACCATTCCTGTGTCCACTTCATGGATAACAATGGAAAAAATTCATTAAGTATTATTGTTAATCAATTAACAAGTAATATTTTTTGTGCAAGCCTACAGACCAAACAGTTACTATGAGACCTGACTCGCCTTCATATGACCTTTCCAAAGTTAGGTAATTTGGCTAACTGCATGTAACTTTTAATTAATGAATCAATTAGCATGTTTTATTTTTTGTGCCAGCCTGCAGACTGACAGTTAATATGAAACCACTCTCACCTTTAGATGACCTCACTTTCATAGTTAGTTAATTTGGTTAATTGCCTGTTATAATGTAGATTGCTGTAAGATTTTGATTGGGCATGTTACATTACAAGGAGACAAGGAATATGAGGTAAGTTCAGGTTGAATCTGTCACTGAGATCAATAAAATAATATTTTGAACAATATTATACTTTTACTCTGCACATTTCACCCAGGGTTATAAAAAGCTTCATTGGCATCAATGTTAAGTTTGGCATTGAGCTCCAGTTCTCTTCAATTGTACCATTTACAGTTATGGTTAGATTCATCTTAAGGAATCCATGAACTACATCACTAGCAAAAATAAATCATTGTTAACAATTTTGTTAGCATGACTTGTCCCACTATTTTATTCTTTATGGATTGCCATGAAATGTGGAAAATATGATCCTTACTTGGACAGGTTTAAAGAGACAAATCTCCTCCTGCTCCTGCAGTTCTTTTTAGAGTTATTGCCCTTTGTGTATTCAAACTGGATGCATTAAGTGGCAAAAGTTTGTGAATGCAAAGCATACTATTGTATAATTCAGTCCATCCATTCATTTTTTGACCTGTAACCAGTTTCACTTTTGCACAATAACTTGCTATCTACAGTTACCAAAACCAGATTGCACTCTGGGTATGGAGGAAATCTGGCATTGTTTGGGTCAACAAAATCACTGACTGTAGGAAGGAAAATGGTTTCTGCACGATGGCATTGTTCTGCATCACAGACCTGGACACAGTTTCACTGAAATGAAAAAGTATTGCTAAAATTGAGATTTTACATCACGTTGCTTGTGTTAATTCAGACCATGTCAGTATTTTTGCAAGTGTATAGAAAGTGGAAAGAATGCAAAATAACTTTTTTCTTTAAAACTCAACACAAGGAAACATTTTGAGTCTTCAGAAAACATGACAAAATCCTTAAAATTTCATTAGAAATACGGCAGTACTCCTTTAAGAAAAATCAAAGATTTTATGACTTTGAATCCCCTGATGCATGCTGAATTTTCTGTGAAAAAAATTGTTGCTATTAATCAGTAAGAAAGTTGAGGAAGACATTTGGAGATATTTAGAGAAATGGGAACCAGGTTCCAGTTTGTGAGTGGCTTGCAATATGGGATCAGGAAAAAAGCCTATTGATTTTGAGTGAAAAGGTCATGGTGAATCACACAAAAAATGCACAGAAATGTCAGTTCTTTGGATAAGAAAAAAGCCTGTTTATTTTGGGGTCAAAAGGTCCAATGTCAAGGTAACTCTGCAAGAAAAAAAGTTATTTTTTGGTATAACAGTTCTAGACCATAACTGATAACTGAAAAATGGGTTTATGTGTGTGTGTATGTGTGTGTGTATATATATATATATATATATATATATATACTTTGTGACCCATAGAACCCAACCATGTTATGTACCAAACTGTGTTGTAACCAACCAAAGTCAGTAGCTGAAGAAAATGATGCATGTATCAAACAAATGGCTGTGTGTGTGTAATAAAAGCAAGTGCAACAATACATGCTTTTGATTAAATGAAGATAAAACTAGTCTGAAATACACTTGTATATTGACAACTTATATTTGTGTAGCACAGTCCATAATGCATTAAGTACTGAACATGTTTATGAAAAATCCACAAATTAAGTACAGTATAGATCATATTATAAAATTCATGTATCAGTCACATCCAGTTAGAAAACACAAGTAACACATATATAAAAAATGGTAGTCCTAGTTTGATCTATATACCATTATCAACAAAGATAAGATGTGTCATTAAACAATTCACTGTGATATTCATTGCCACCAACAGCTCGTGGCTATAGTTTACATGCTACATGTACATGTACTTAAATTGGCCAAGATTTTGGTCAGCTGGAGACAGCTATCATTTTGCCAAGACTACCGAGGGGATGAGGCTATTGATAGGGAAATGAAAATGTGAACAAATTAAAAAGTTTAATCAATATCTTTGCAAGATGCCCCACATTCAGTGAATTGATGGCCAGATATCTGTGATTTCAAAAGATTGGAAATTTAATTTGCATTGTATGCTGCAGTTGGTAGTGATCATAAGCAGAAATTTTTTTTCCAACAAATGGAAACTTTCATGGCACAATAAACATGTTCCTAGTCAATTTGGAAAGTGCAGCAATCCATCAGATTTCATTGCTTTTATTTAAGTTTGGTGCTGACTTCATTTGATGAAAGGTGCTTTGTTTTTATTGAAGATTGTTGTTGGCTTGCTTTGATGAAGGATGCATGTGTTAATGAAGTCACTTCTAAAGACCATCTTTGGAGGACCAAACAAATGCCTGTTATTGCAGCAGCAACATTAAATAATGTTAGAACATAGATTGAGACTGAAATTTTTTTCATTTGCTTTGTATTTATACAGAACGATTGGTGCTTCAAATGTAATAAGTTTTCTTTGAAGTTTCAGCAAAACTATATTTTCTGGATGTATTTAAGAAAAGAAAGAATTGGCTGTCATTTGATTGATTGCAGCAGTTCCTGTTCCTGCCTTTAGAGGTTGGTCAAAAGTAGCTAATCTGGTGGCATGACTATTCAAGTGTATCACAGTATATAGTACTTACGCCAGATATCAGCATAAGCAGATTATGATATAGTGATGCTCTGTTAAGATGGTTTGCCAGCATGACAAAAAATTTGTTTATGTAACAATAGATTCAAGTGCATTTTATATCTAAGATTTTGGTATCCTTTCATAGTGCCTTTGATTTTCTCCACTCCAAACCCAAGGTTGTATATACACATTTAAACAACCAACAGCGTTGTCACAAAAAATGGCCAGATAGTATATTTTGTCACCAGTATGAAAAAAAGATTCTAATTTGTGACAATTGCAGAGCCTAGCACAATCTCCAATTAAACTTTCTATGCATTTATTGTGCTTTTAAGAAGAAAAAAATACTTTTTCGTTTACAAGAAACATGTATTTAAAATTTCAGGAGACATGCCAAGATTGTCTTGTATAAAGAATTCATATGCAATCTCTTCCCAAATGATAAGAAACTTTTAAATGTTGTGATACTTTTTAAAAGAAAAAATATTTTCGTGTACAAGAACATGTATATGAAATTTAGGGAGCCATGCCATGATCATGTTATATCCAAATTTGTGTTATAACGGAGCTTGATATAGCTGGGACTTACTGTAACTAATGTGGAGCTCATGTTTTAAATTGGGGTTTTGATTTTGCCACTTTGCATCATAACAGATCTGTATCAGGGTATCTCTATAATAAGTTGGCCAATCAGCTTTTATTGCTTCCTTTTGTAGTCCCTAGAAAATTGTTAATATTTTTTCTTTGATTTTACCTTTGCTGACAAGTCAAGAATATTACTTGTATTCACAAGAAAGCAGCATTAAAAATCCTAAACAAAAAAATGTTAATTGACTTCAGCCTCTTGACTTTGGCATAGGATGATGGAGTCGTCAGAAAGTTTTGGAAATGTCACTTGCACTAAAAATTCATGTCATTTTTTTCAAATGCAACTAATCTTAGATAAAGCAACATGAAACGTGTGTTAGCATTCATATTACTGCATTACTATTACAGAAGCAGATCACTTTGGCTGTTTCCCATTTGCAAGCAACTGGGTTAATTTTTGTCAAGTCCATGTTAGTGGTATGTGATACATTGCAGCTAATTTCTGACAGGTGGCAGGAGCAGCTTCAGCAGTTTGGCAAAGGTTTTTTTTCTTCAGTTTTTCATTTGCATATATTTCCCAAAACTCTTGGTAGATTTTCGTCTTATTTGGCCTGACTCGTAATGAACCTTGGACGATTCGTTTTATGATGTGCTTGTTTGTCCCATTTACCTTGATGTCATGTTCTCAGTCATAGAAAACAAATGATGTAGAGGTTTTGTGTAAGGTATTTTGATTTGGTAATATTTCCTAATTCCCTTGATAGATTCTTATCATACTTAGCATTAGTCATTATTAAGCTAAAACAATTCATTTGGTAACCTGTATGTTTGCTCCTTTGACATTGGTGTCTAGGTCAAAGAGAAGATTTACTTGGAGGTTTTGGTTGAAGTTTTCTTTTGCTTGCTTATAGTTCCTAAACCCATTATTGAATTGTCTTCATCCTTGGATGGATTGTTATGAAGCTAATCCAAATCATTAGGTGACATGAATGATTGCCCTTTGACCTTGGAGTCAAGGTTACAGTCCTATAACATGTGTTAATGTTTTTGATTAAAATTAACTTGTTCATATTTCCGAAAGTGCATGATGGATTTTGTTAATATATTTGATGAATAATTTTGAAGATAAACAAATTCTGTGACATCCATTGTCTCTTCTTTTGACCTTTGGGTCAAGGTTACCAGTTTGACATCAATTCTTTGATATTGGACTTGACATGCAGGCCATGGGCTTAATTTTTTTGCATTTAGATCCCACAAAACTGTTAAATTACCAGTTACATTTGTTTTTATATGTATGTTTGACCTGTTTCTATTTTCAGTAAGGAAAGGCAGCAGACAACATGAGCACATCACCAATGTTCACAGTTGAGCAGATCGAGCTCATAAGACGCCTGCGCAATAGCGGCATCACAAAAGAGCAAGTAATTCAAGCCTTTGACACATTTAACAGACTTGATCAGGAGCTTGGACTTCTTTATAGTGTTCCTGTCACATTATCAGCACCACCTGGTAATGGTGGTGGTGACCAACATCATAATAGAGTGGCAATGTCAACAACTGTCGGACCTCACCATTCTTTGCCTCAGATTGTGTCAACTGTGTCACTCAGCGACTCAGCCAGTCAGCGAGGTGTGAAAAGAACTAGGTTTGATAGTGAGGATGATGCAGTCAGTATAGAAGATGACCAAAGCAACCAGTCTAGCAGTGACTTCTCTACTGGATGGGATCCACTCACTGAGGAGCTGAGAGAATTCATGAAGTAATTCATGGATCAGTTACCAGTTTTTAAACATTTATGGATAGTGATGTGAAACTCATGAGCATATCATGACTAGAGAATGTAACCCTGCCATCAGGAATCAGTAGGGTCATTTGGCCCCAACATCAAGATGTGTGAACTTAATAATTACCTTTTCTGTCTGTCCATCTGTCCATTTTTTTGCACTATTTGTAACCACCAAAGCTCTGCAGTTAGATTCATGGTGTAAGGAAAATAGCATGAAGATAAATAATTAACAAAACATGGCTTTTATTATTACTACTACATAAAGGAAAGCAAACTTCAAAAATGATACGTTTGAGTCTTAAATCATACATGTATAGAAATTGTAGCACAGGAAAAAATTCTGGGTGTAATTGCTGACAATTCCAGTGGGATGAACATATCTAGGCTGTATGTAGAAAAACACATTCTTTGTTGTTGTTATTAAACAATCTTAAACCATATTTGTCAATGAAAAATATGATAATGTACTACAAGGGTTGTATTAGCCAAATCTTGAATGCTGCAATATTGCTTGTGGAAATGCAACTTATTGGAATGTATACAACAGGGCTGATCAAATCCCGTAGCCCAAAGTCCAGGACTATTCATTTTTAAAGTCATACAAGTAAAATCTAAGTGCTACTCTGGGACAAGCACGTTATAACTTTTTTTCCCCCAAATAAGTGAAGCACTACTTTTTATACTTTAAACATCTTATTTCCTTTTATCTAGCCATTTACGCCCTTTTGGCATTCTGAATGCTTTAATCTAACTTCTCCATTTATTAATTTACATTATGTGCTGCTACAAAAGTTGGTCACAGACAATTGTCCAAGGTGCAAGAGATCTATTACTGCTTGTGTTTCACTCAGTCCCAGATATTCACACTGATTAGGTGATAGCACAGAGGATCAACTTCAATATGCAGATTTGTGTTTGAAGGGATTACTTTAATTTAGGAGTGATTAATGTTTACATTGAACAACAAAATAAATGAGTCATCGCTTTATTAGAAGTAGCGGTAGTTGTCAAATGAAGTGATCTTTTCTGTTTTGGATAAAAAGAGTGTACTCAATTATTTAGGCAAGATTGGTCATAAGGAAAATTCAGAGAAGGAAAGTTAATATAAAAGTAGAGAAATGAACATTAGGCTGTCATTCAGTTTGATGTAACCATTTCTCCGAAAGAGACATAAGCCAGACTCTCTGGCAGCTAAAAATATCAAATATGACACACCTAAGAGACAAAACAATTTCAGCCAGATTGGGTTGATAATTATCCATGGCTTGAATTCATTGACTCTGAAGGAAAGATGTTCTGCAATTATTGCAAACAATATCCCAAACTGTCATGGTTTGGATATTGAGCCAGTATATTCACAATGGAATAGGTAAATTCAGAATTCAGTGAAGTGAGTCTAATGACAGTTTTCAACCTCATAAATCCTATGCAGCACACTATATGCATGACACAAGCCAGCATGTGTAGAAAATACAGAGTTGCTAACACTCTTCTTGGAAAGGCCGTTTTAATATTAAATAATAATGGAATGAACAATAGAATAATATGAGGTCTCTCTTTAACACAGCCTACACCCTATCCCAATATGGAAAACCACTTTCTGATATGGAAATGCTGTGTGCATTCCAGGATAAGAATAGTGATAACTTGGTGCTAACTATAAGAACAGACCCAGGACAAGTTGATATAGTCTTGAGAGAAAAGTTGGGTAAAGTCTGAATTTCAGTAAATTCATTTCCATTCTTGCTGATGGAAGTATAGATACTACTGTATTGGAGCAAGAAATAGTGTATATAGGATACTCTGACAATAGAAAGTTAAGCCATTTGAAGAAATAAATTTGTGGTACATTATTTTTTTGATATAGATTAAAATGCATACATCATAAAATTAAGGCATTAGAGTGAAATTTTGGGACATGTGAAACTATAGGTGGGATAAATGAAAAAAGAAATTTGATCATGCGTTATGTAAGCTTGTCATTCATACCATTCAGAATTTTCATTATGAAATTTACAAGATGAAAACGCCAATGTTTAACAAGATAACCTTTTTGGAAAGTGCTCAACTTATGTACAAAATTTCAAATAATGTTTCTCCATTGTATCTGAAGAAACTATTTCAAGTGAGAGAGCTTGGCTACACACCAAATTTAAGATCTTTTTCAGCCATTTCTTGTTCCAAACTGAACAAAGAACTTTTCATAAAAAAGCAAACTTTTTTACTCTTGTCTGTTAAATTGGATGAAAAAGTAAATGTTGAGTGACTTGTACCCCAAATGTTTTCCTGAGGTTATGGCATGAATCAAAATTTGTGTAAAACAAAAGTAATTTTCCCCACAGGATACTTGTAAATTAAGGAAGCAAATTATACCTTTAAGTGTTCAATTATTTATGCATAATTTTCAAACAAACTGAGACATAATATGTGAGCTGCAGATGAGTGGCAGCTCATGGTGCCAGCAATGGCATAAAAATGAGCCATGGTGCAAATTAAATGTTGTTTCTTCATTATAATGGTGTTAAAATGAAAGTGCATAGATTGAATTGGGATATAGTGAGCATCACCTGTATGAACACCTCCACCTTCATTGCTGTTGCCTAACTATATTGTTTACATAATGTTGTAAATAACCCCATTTTAACATGGTCCTACATATATATCTTAACGAACATAACTTTATTTTTATTATAACATGTAAATTAAACCACCTTTCTCTCATGCACATTTTCTCTGGCTGAATTGAAAACATTTCCTAGTAACATACTACACGTGCATGTCTTTCTTTTAAGTTTTGTCTCCTCCGTTTGAACAATTTATGCCCCTTTACAAGCAAATTCTTGTCTTCCTATGGACGCTTGGAATGCATCTTGGAATCAGCATAGCTCAAGCTCAAGTACCATTGAATACTCTAATGGAATTTGGTAAGAATATTGGCTCTATGATCTCGATGTACTTTTCATTGGTTTTGTATCATCAACATCAATTTGACAGAGTTATTGCTCTTGTCAGTCAAATTTCTATATTTAAATGAGTTGTTGCTTGTAATCAGCATAGCTCAGGAACTAGTCAACATATTCTGATAGAACTGGGAAAGAATACTGTCACCTGGACAGATGTATTTTCAATTGTATTTGTCTCATCTGTTCCATTTTGGACAGAGTTATGGCCCTTGTCAATCAACTTCATATCTTTACATGGGATTTTGGTTGTACTGATGAGTCCTTCAAGAAGTTGGATTTCAAGCATTCCACATTATTATTTAGAGGAGATAAGGCCCCTGAATGCCCATCTTTTCTAGTTTTTGGTTTCCCTGCACAAATTCCTCTTTTTCAGGTCCTAAGGAATAAATTGTTGTGAGTGGGGCCTTTTGCAATGCACGAAAAATCGCTAATAACTCTAGACATTATTGTATGCATCATAACTGCCTCCTGACCAGATACGTAGTAATGTTTAGGACTTGGCACAAATATTTTGTCATTGTATGGAAAAAAATAAAATTCTATAACTCAAAATGCAGTTGTAATTTCCACAGAAGGAATCTTTAATCTATAGAAGTATATGTATCAGTATATTATCTCTCAGTGCCACTTCTGACATACCAAAATCAGCCATTTAAATGCCTTTCCCTCCCAGTGAATTTCACTGCTAGCTCAGTGTCTCAGGCTTATTCATGCAACCCCACACCACCTCATTTTTGTGCTACTTTTACTTTTGGCAAGTTGAATGTGGACATCAAATCTACCTCCTATTTTCTTCCGATAAACATCTCTTTACAGATATTTACCACATTTGTCAATGGTATGAGCTTTTTTTAATTCTCATGGATTACAAATTAACATCTGGAGGCCCACCATGTTGCACATACTTTTGTCAAGGGCTCTTCAGATAACTGCAGTAAAGATGTTTTCATATCCATCACAGGTGGAAGTTACAATAATATTGTAGAAAAAGAAGTTGATAAAATAGTCTATGTTTATATACATGAAGTACAAAGTAGTTACTGACATAATTATATACATGTGGTATGGTGTTGTTGTATTACCTATTTTGATTCATTACCAGCCTATAGAGTTTACTGATACAACCTGAAGATGAAATTCAGTGAATGATCTATACAATAACGGTCTTCACTCTTGGCTGGAATTGTGGAACTGATTTACAGGTTCATGCTGCTTCTATTTTTGTCAGATACCATATTTCATGTATTTTTTCATACCCTTTAATTTTTCTTACACAATCCAGTTATCAAAATAATAATTATTTAAATGTATTATAATTTTTCGTACATATCACTTTGTATTTTTTGAAAAAAATCCATTAAATTATCAGACATAAAATTTCTACTAAGAAGACTTACGTTTACAAAAAAGATAGAAAATAGCGTATTGCCATTTTGTTTTTACAAAAATTAATAATTCATTGTTGGTGAGAAAATACAATGATTGATGCATAAGCATGGGTGCCCACGGCAGAGGTCAAAGGGGTCATGTGATCCCCTGGAAATCATACTGCAAACATATATAAATTCTGACAAGTTTAATCATGCAAATGAAGCTGAAAATATGTCACAAGGTTCTGTTCAAAACTCTTAGTAAATGTGAGCTTTAGTTTCAGACTGCTTACTATACTAACTCTTCTGGCTGTGACTGACTGCCCCCCCCCCCCCGTTGCAGAAAATCCTGTGGGCGCCCATGTGCATAAGCTCTGTTATTGTCATTACAATATCTACTTGTGTTTATTAACAAATGGACAAGGGACTTTACAGACCATACCTTTAAATATTATCGTTAATTAGTTCTCCTTATTAAGTCCATCACTGTAACAAAACACCACGTGCATTTTAAAATGAGTTTGGAAACCCTTTGATGTTTTCTTATCCAACAAAAATTACATCTCAGTACATGCTAAAGTAAAGACCACAGACCATTGTCAACTAGTCTTATTGTTTCATTATAGTCATATAAACGTAAAATATAAAAACCTTGTCATTTTCTATCATAAATATGAAAGTCACGGACTCGGTTAAATCGATTCGTATATATACATATACCATCTTTTAAGTGCTTGTTCTGTTTTGACTTTGATATAATTAACATTTTATTGAAATCGATTCTACGATATATCCCACTATTATTTTTATTGGCGAGTTTGAATAACAAGTAATGCGTATGATCGTCCTTATAACATCTGCTGTATGGACAATGGCTGTAATAGCACACTGACAGGTTTTCATTTCCCTAAAGAGAGCCTCATTTCCCTATTGGCAGCCTCACTGATTTGACGTCTTCTGTCAATTCTTGCCCTCAATCTTGTTTCAACTGGAATAACTACAGCACTAAGCATGTTTAATTACCGTGTAAATAACACTGCATAGCCATGTAATTAAAACAAGAATGAATTGTTGATTTAGCAGTGTTTATTGATAATGGAATATAGTAGTGTCATAATATATGAGGATTATCACAATCGTCAGATAACAGACTTTTTTCTCTTTGCAAAAACTACAAATAAAAACCACCCTTAATAAATATGGTATCGTACACTGAAAAATTTTGTTTCATCTCTCACACACACATACACGCGCATTAACTAAAACGTGATTTCAAGTTCTTTATTCTTTATTGCAATTTGATAATGAGATTATTGTTGCTGTGAAAATACAAATTGCACTTAATTTCTTGACAATGTGGACTCATATCGTTGCATACAATTTACCAATAAATGATACCCATAACTAATACATGTTCAAGCCATCTTAAGCATTTTGCCAACATTACACAACATAACAGCTACATATGCTCCAAATGCAGATGAGCTTGCACACTGAGACATAATCCTCTCTCTCGTTCACTAATAACAACAAATATCTTTGAGTACTTTTATTTTTATTGTAATTAGATTTTTGAGTTGAGAGCAGAATGAGACAGAAAATATATGTTTACTTTGTACTTTGGTACCATTAGGTTGTCAAGTAGTGTGTGTTCCATAGAACTTGTTCAGGTACGATCCATTTTTTTTTTGTACACGGTCAGTACCACCAAATGATAATTATTTATTTTACATATAATTTTTTGTACACTGAAATTAATAATTATTTTTCCATGTATGAAAAATAACATGAAATACAGTATTTGGTATTCTCTAACTACACTCCAACCTACTTGCTGATGATTTTATTAAATAAAAAGTGTGACCAGAACATAAAACTAAAACATGTATCTGGTCAACCTTAATTTAATTTAAATGAAAACACAAGAAACTGAAAAGTTGTATGCCATAAAGGCACACATTTTTTTGTTGTGGCCTCCTAGCATTGCTTACAGCTTCATCTGGGTTGGCTTCAACCCCCTCTAAAAAGGACAAATTATGGGAGTTTGTTATTGTGTGAACATGTGTCTGATTCATTGCTGAGTCCAAAATACAAATGTATTCATACTCAAAAGACTACTCAGGTGTGTGTTATTCCTTGCTGATGTTGACCTGCCAATAAAGAAGAGTTGGCCTCAGGTTTCAATGACTATTTGTTTTTCACAAGAGTGTCCAGGCATTCATTGATGAGGGTCAACAAGAAAGCATCTTTCTTAGTGACAGCGCACAGTGTGCAATAATCTCAGCACCATTATACACCCTAATCTTGCTTACAGACCAGTACTGCTCATTGTGATTTGGATGGTTGGATAACACTTGCACCCAACGTTTTCTGCAAATAGACCTGGTAAATCATAATGGGGGTTCTTTGCATCTCATACTTTATTGGTTTGGTATTTCTAGTGTTGATCCTGTGTTCCAATACAGTGAATGTCTCCAAGTCTTGTTTATGTTTTACAAAAATACCATGGTACTCAGTGAGCAAGTTGGCTTACTAATTCTTTGATCTTCTGGTGATGTGGAGTGGAAGATTGGTTGAAGAGAACCTGTAGGTGCTTTGGGTCTGCTTCAGTATTTTGTATAACTACGCTGGTATTCAAGGTCATAGATCAGTGTGTTTACTATTCCTGTCAGGGCTATACCTCAGAAGCTGGTAAAGCAGGTGGAATAAGCTTTGTACAGTACACAGTGTACTGACCATATTAAACTTGTTCAGAAAAATGTGTTGCCAAATGAAGTTAATTGACATTCTGGTGAAATATCTTGGCTTTTGCTGCACTTCTCAATCACAAGTGCAACTTTTGCATAACTCCATAGGCATGAGTGGAGTCCACCCTTAAGGAATTACTGCATTTAGTAACTCCAGGAGTCATAAATCAACAAATTATTTCTAACTGCGCTGAGTAGCTTAGACCTAACTCCACTGTTACGTATATGTAATTTAATTACTTTGTGTTTTAAATTTTTTATTTTATTTTTATTTTATTACATGTTATTGTAATGATAACTTTATTCACTGGTTTTGACATTTTTTTTAGGAAAATTCAGTTTTCTTTTTAGCCTGATTTAAAACGCAGTAGTGTTGCTACATTGTATTTATAGCTGAGCTAGTTCCTGACCTTGATTCAGAAATTGGTAAACACCTAGTGAAAATCATTGGTCATAATCAAGGTCGTACTTGGCTTGCATGTTAGCTCTATTTTGTAAACAACTATTCATTATTGAATCTTATAATAAGATTCGTTCAGTACAATCGAACCTGTAAATAGCCTATGTGCTAATTGACATATTATTTTACTGCATTGTTCGAACTAGGTGACCACATGACCCCACCATGTGATCTAAAATTGAGGGTTAAAACAGATATTTTGTAGTGGATTTAGTTAGTCGTAAATTGATACCTTTGGAGCTCAGAGGTATTTTGCATTGTGATCAGTTTGAATTAAGTTTTTCTAGTTTTGGAATTAGTAATTAATTTCTCTGGAAAACATACAAGTGCTCTTCTTCATCAAAATTCTTGGAAAAAGACATTTATTGGAAATTATTCGGAATTCTAAAGCTGGAATTGGTGATTCAACAAGTAACTGTTGATACAACAGTACAGGACAGGTTATAGAGGACGTCATCACCTTCATCTTGGAACTTCATTAGGATTCGAACTTTGATTCATTTAGAACTTTTTAGTGATAGGACTTATATTTTTTAATTCTAGGATTAGTTTTTGGATTAGATTCACAAAGCATAAGTCCTTTTTCATATTTTTACCTTGTTTTCTAGGGAAATAAATTATTTTGTTAAATTTACAAAGCTTGTTGGCTTCACTCTTTTCTTTGTTACTTTTGTACGAGCCTACACGTAACACCACTTGCATTACTAGAACATTGCTCTTTGTAGTAGAGTGTAATATGGTGTAGAGATGATTAGAAAATAGTCCATAAACTTTGTACATACTGTGCAGTTTTACATCATGATTTGAAGGTGTATTGTATATCACTTTCAGGGTCACGTGTCAATATTACTGTTCCTAATTTTTTGGGGAGTGTAACTAAAACATTTTTTAATGATAGTGGATATGAAACCTGGGATACTTGTATATCATGACAAAGTGGTGTCACATATTACCCTCATCTTAATTTTCAAGGTCACTTTTTTATGTCCAGACTGTATTGTAGAAATTGTATGTGTGATTTCATTGTGTACATTGTACTACTATCAAGATCCTGTTTGCAGAGTTAGAGGTACTTGGTCCTATCTTCAAGAATGTTCAGTGTTAAAGTTTGTTTGTTTTCATTGTAGTTCGGAATCCTTTTATAATGTAGGAATCTGACTATACAATATATTTCATGACTTTAGGGTGTGTTGCATACTACTTTAGTTGGTTGTTCTTACCAGGGTTTTCCCAGGTTCTTCCTTCACCAATTACACTGGCTGCCATGCATAGCCCATTGTGTGCTGAATAATGGTGTTAAAAACCAACAACATACCACTTTAGGGACCCCAGGTTGCAGAGTGGTCGAAAGCACTCACCTTCTCTGATCACTGCTCTCTCACCTCTGTCTTTGTGGGCTCAAGTCTCAGGATCAGCTAATGGGGGTATGTTTGAAAGCTTGCCAGTAACTTCCTGTGGGTCAGTGGTTCTTACTGGGGTTTTCCGGGGTTCTTCATCACCATTTGTTCCAGCCACCATGTATTTTCTAACGTGTGCTGAAAAATGGCTTTAAGTGAACAAGAACATCATACCGCTTCAAAGCTTTTCATGATTCTTTTTTTTAAAGGACACGATCACATATTTGTTGTGTAACTCTGCTGTCATTCAGGATTGGTATATGGAACTTGGTACACTTGATGGCTCAATGTTGTCTCATATACCAAATATGTAGTATCACATTTAATGTCCCCATCACGGGTCAGCTTATTTTATTTGGAGATATATATTCTCTAACCATGCTGATTGATCTGGTTTCTTCTTAGGCTGTGATGAGTCATGTGATTTGTTGTTGTCTCTGTTTACATTGTAGCTTGATGCTCTTTGTCCAGTTTGCAGTTGATTTATTGAAATATTTAAAAAGTTTATATCATTCTGATCTACAAACAGCAGAAATCAGATCTCAAGTCTATTTGTCTTGCTATATGAATATTATCACTGTCACATGAAACAGAAACATTATCATCCAAATTTTATTATTTCAGGCAAAAGCCAGAGAAGATACATACTGAAATCCTAGACTTTGTGCGAAAGCACAGTGTTAAGCACAATTTGGTAGCAGCAATGACAGGTAAGGGACCGACCATTTAATTTTCTTTCCAACAAGGACATATTGTTTTTCCTTTTATCACAAGATAGTTAAGTTTCTTTCAATATATTGACAGATAGAGTAAGGTCTTTAATTCTACAAATCCTAGCAAGGGTTTTTGTCTACAAAACTTTTGAGGGATCAAACGTTTTTGCAACTCACTCTGAACTGGCTTATGGTGAGTTTCTGTTTCTTTCATCTGTTGGTCTGTTTTATGTTCAGTTTGGTAGACAAACATCCATTTTTTTTTCAAAAATGTTAGATTTTATAAATTTTCACCAAACTGAATAGGCACATAAAAGATCAGACTTAAGGGAAAGGGTTCTTATCATAGATTTTCATTCTCAAAATTTTTTAATTTTTTTAAGTTTTGCCCTTGTTTTGTAGGTTGTATTTGTGTCCCATATGTGCCAAATCCTTCCAGGTTTTACTGATCCATAACCATAAGAATAAACTCAGTAATGGGAGTGGGGGAGGAGCAGTTTTCATATATTTTATGGTTACTGCAAAGAATGAATTTAAAGTACCACCAAACAGTGATCGTTTTATGGAAATAATATCACCCCTCTGCAAACCACAAATTTAGGTGCTGACAAGAAAGGCATTTTTTGCAAAACCAGAAAACATAATGCCTACAAACATGAATAAATTCAAAGTAATTGATGATCAGATGAATAAGATGTCTTCAGAAGTCATGGTCGATGTTGTTTACAGTTGGACTGGGGCAAGTATATATGGTATAACATAGATAAGGACATTGATCCTTTTATACTGTGTAAATTTTGCTTCATTAAAATCACAGTTGCAGCTGCTTAGTTTGTATCAGTTGATTTAGGTTTTTAGCCATCGAAACATACATTTTCTGGACACCATATTTTCAAAATTTGTAATAATTTTCAATAGTACATAAAATGTGTGGACATCAAATCTGTTTTGTTTTAAGCCACTGAAAAATAAATTCAAGTTGGAATGTAAATTATGGGATATTTTCCCATGCTCAAAACTGTTGACTCAGTAGACAATCATCAAACCATGAAAGCAGTTTGATTAATCTATTATGTGGATTAACTGATGGTGTTGTCAATGGGCTGCAGTAAAAACACCTGACAAGCCCTAAAACTCATAATCACTTTGTTTTCTAAAGAAAGCTGTCATTATCTCTGACACATGAATTTCAGAAATTCTTACCAGTTCAGTTTTATTCAGTGACAGATTTTCCCTTGATATCAATAATGTGAACATAGTTGGTTTGGGTTTGGCCTCAGACTATAGTAACATGAAAAATAACTGTATTTTGTGCTAAAATTTCTGAACCACTCTAAGTGATTTGGCTCATTTACATATATTGGGGAATCCTCACCATAAATATTTACAGCATATTTTCTGTTTCTACTTTCGTGGTGTTTGTTTTTATTTTTGTAATCATATCATTATATGTTTTTTGTTTCTTTTTTTGTTTTTTTTTCAAGTGTTGTCAAATGTTGTAAAGTGCTTAGAGCTTCTAAAGATTAGACAATATACAAAGTCCTCATTATTATTATTATATTTGGATTTTTAGTGTTTAGATCATTTTCAAGCATTTTTAAAAGACATGATAGCTTATA